>VWZL01006092.1:368688-445964 GCA_013396915.1 Stercorarius parasiticus | reverse complement strand
GCGGTGAAGTCGTGGGCCGGGGAGGAGGAGGAGGAGGAAGGGGCCGGGGGAGCCGCGGTCCCGAGCCCGCGGGCGGGGGCAGCGCCCGGCCCTGCGCGGAGCCCGGGCGGGAGGTGCCGGCGCGATGGCCCGGGCCCTGGGGCGGCTCCGAGCGGCGGCTGCTGCCTCTGTCTGTCTGTCTGTCTGTGTGTCTCCGTGTGTTTGTGTGTGTGGTGCTGCTTCCTTTGAAGCCACCGTCTGCGAAATCCTGCGCTCGAGGAGCGGGCGGAGGGGGGGTGAGGGGGAGCCGCGGTGTGCAATGTGATGTTTCGTTGATCTATATTTAATGGCTGAAAGGAAAGATGCTTTTTCTTTCCTTTACCCTTACCTTACTCTTATTCTGGTGTGTAATGTGCTTGCATCGATCGGTCAAAGGGTAGCTTCAGCTGAATCAAGTCGCCACAGAGGAGGTGCAGCAGCACAGGCAGTACATGGAATACACAAATTCATCTGGCCTGGGATCTCGGAGAGGAATAAAAAAAGCCTGAAGAAGGATCATTTTAGAAACCATGTTAAATTTCCCCTGGAGGGATTGGTGGCACGAATTGGAGGCACGACTACATGAAAGACTGGAATAAAGCATCTTGTGCAGAGACATTTTCTTTCTCATAGTTTTAAGTATTAGGGTGTGCTTTGTTCGAATTCAGGGTGTTGTGATTAACCTTGTGCATTACAGAAAAATATCCAAAACTTGCAGAAAATATTTAGAAAATGAACAGGCCCTTTATTAAACACCCAGCTGATAACTTTATCGGCTGTGGTAACTGATATTTGTGCCCCTTAAAACATGTATGCCTTTTTATTGTCAATAGCAAGATAAAGTAAAAACTTCATGTTGCAGGTTTATTTTCACAGTCTCTATAGGTGGTCTGTATGTAAAGTGAAAACAGTGAGCTGTGGTTTGTAGCAAGCCCCTCCTTAGGTTATGCCAAGGCTTACGTACCTCAAGATAGCGAGAGGACTACCCAGAATTATATGGAGTTCATGTAAGTCTGTTGTGGGCTTTTGCAAAATCAAGAGAGGGGAAAAATATCTTTGTCGTCCTCTCGTTAAGGATGTTATTCATTCTGTCTTAAAAAATGAACTGATTATCTAACTCACGTAGGCTGGGTCGGTATTTTTCAAGCAGCTTCGTCAGTTGGTCAATGTGTGACTGACACATCGTGAGTGAGGGAGTTAGGTGCAGGTCTCCAGAGAAAGCTGCTGAGTATCCTACTTACGGGCCTTGGAGACTCAAATGGCTTTAGGGCTTTTGTGAACCTATTTACCTTTACTCAGGTTACCTGGGGAGGAGCCCCAACCCTAAACCCAAACCACTTAGGAAGTCTGGGATATATAAGGAAAACTCCGACATTCTACAGTGATCAAATATCCTTGTAAGACTAATTCTGAGCCAAGTTGGTGAAGCTGTCTCTTTTCAGTCTGTGAATGACTTTACCCTTTGGGAGCCTTGACTATCGGTCTGCAATCCTGCAAAACTGCAGAGAACTTGCTGATAGATCATCCTCATTAGTAAGAAGTTGATTAATGGCTTGGGACTCCGTTGAATGTGATTGTGTTGCATGTTGTAGTACTGAAACAGGAGATCGCATCTCGATCACGTTGTTCAGAGATGGTTTTTTGCAGTCTGTTATGTAAGAGGGGCTCTGAAAAAAGGAGTAGCGGGCTCTGCCGTGTGTATATACCAAAGGAGATACCCTTCAAAGCTGCTGGTAGGAAGCAAAGTATTTATTTCTGAATGCCAGTTGCATGACTTTTTATGAATTGCAAGGAAGATGCTTTTGGGAGGGAACTCCAGCTACGGTGCTCGAGTTCTGTTTGTCAGATGTTAAAAGCAATAAATAGCTCATCAGTGGCATGAGCTTGTGACTTTTGCGGTGGGTTTTTTTTTTTTTGAATAATGCTACTAAAATAATTTCATCCTCACATAATGAACTCTGACAGACAGCTGCACAAAATAGAAATAGTAGCGACTGAAAAAAAAAAGGTGTTTGCATAATTCTCATTTGCATAATTTACCTTTGCTGATGGATGGTATCACTTTAATGGCTGTGGTTCGGTGTTAAGTATTTGTTTCTCAAGACACGTGTAAAATCAAGTTATGCTACAAAGGAGGTACCGGAGCAGCTTATTTTAAGGGTTTTAAGAAATGCATCTTTAGGTAGGGCTGTAGATTGGCATGTAAATGGAGCAGATAACAGAATCAGCAGAACTCATGAGTGTTAAATTTTGCACTAAATTTCAGATACATTTTCTATTTCATGGTTCAGTGTGATATGATTTTAAGAGCCTATCGCTTGTGGAAATTCCAGCATATCTTTGTTAGGATTTCAAGCATACATTTCAACAATTCCTAGAAGCAACTGTTTTCAGGAATATCAACAAGATAAGGAAAATACATTATTACAATATTCTTTACTTAAATAAGGACCTGTGGTTTTGATGCTTATTGATTGCATTTGTAAGTCAGGAAGAGTTTGATATTTCAAGTTACAGCTGAGGTTTGACAAAAATGAAATTGATTGTTCCTCCCCTTTGAAGGTTTCAGTAAGATCTTATCACAGGATGAGTTTTGGATGCTTACTTAACTGCACAGTATTAAATTTAGTAGTCTAATTATTAATAACATAGAAATAAACAATAAACCTTAATGGAGGCAGCATTTTTAAATATGGTGCATTTCTTTTTTAAATGACAGCATGGTTCTGAAGTAGGAGTAAAACACATTTCCTTTTAAATAAGAGATTGATTTTTTTCTTGACAAAAGTCATTACACCTGCGAAAACATTATTTTTCTTACCTTTTTTCTTTTTCTTTTTTTTTTTTTTTTTTTATGGGGAGCACGATGGGAAAAGTTATTTGTCTTATGTCAATAGGAAGTCTCCAAGCAGGGCAGGTATGCAATCCTCTGCTTATGCACCATAGAACCACACGACCCTTTGGCTAATGGCTTTTCTGTAATTAGGCTCACTTGGAAAGAAGTCTGAATGCAGCATGACACACTGAAACAATTTCTTCTATCCCCTTGGGATGTGCTAACTTGGTGTCATGAATGGGTTGTAAAAGCAGATTGCCTGACCAGATTCTCTGACAATATGCTGGACAAAATTTAAGTTCAATTAAATTGAAAAGGAAATATGGTATCTGTTTATATGTAAACTGATAGCCATGTTAGTAGATTTTTTTTTTGTCTTCTTTTAGTTGCCAGCTTAGTGTAAAACTAAGAAATGGAGAAACGTCTCATTATCTATGAGAGCAAGTATTTAATATTTGTTTAAATTGCTCTTGGCATTCTAACTTTAAGTGCATCCTACTGGCTCTTAATCTGCCTGTTCTACTTTGCAAAATTCAATTACAGTAATAAGCAGTAACTTCAAGAGACATAAAACATGGAAGAGTTTGTATTGTCTTGTCCTTTTGGCTACTGCCTATTTTATTGCAGTTTCTGGAAAAAAACACAGGCTTCTAATGGAACTTTAAAACTTCATACTTCTCAGACCTACCGAAAAGGTGGTAACTTTTTAAAATTCATATATAAAATAACCATGTTTGATGATACATTTTATTATGGTTTATTGCATTAGCCATAATAGTTGTACTGTATAACAAATCATTATTTTCCACTTGTTTTCATTCGAGAAGCCACAAATATGCAGAGTCCACTTTGAGTAGTAACATCCAAAATCAAGAATATCTGAGAGCCAAATGGGCTTTTCCTAAGAGGTTCTTGAGGGGAAGACTTTTAATTTCCCGACCCTCGGTTTCCTCTACCGTGTCCCTCCCCATTTTTTTTTTTCCTGCCTAAGTTTTCAATTGATTTCTTCATTTCCCAAAAATCTTCACAGTACAGTAATTTCGTTTTGGTCAAGAAAATTACTTTTGGAAAGTGACAGTAAAACTTAAATTTCTCTGTTTAGTGGAACATAAATGTATTCTTTTTTCAGCCATAGGTACGTTCTTCTGTCCTAGCACAGTCAATCATTGTTCAATTAAGTAACACCAAAATATCCCTTTAAGTGTGAATTTTGAATTCCCCAAATGAAATTATGCAGGTAGCGTAAATAGGGATTCTGATGGGGTTCTTAACTGTTTTAAACCTACTGAAGGAGACTTAACTCTTACGTGCTCATTTCTATCAGCTTAATTTATTTTAAATTACTAAGATGTTTGGGGACATAAATAGACCTAAGTTTCAATGTGGTGGTAGAAAATTGCTGTACCTTTTACTACCACTAGGATTATTAAAATTTGTAATTTGCATCCTGCAAAGGTACAGACTTTCCATTACAAGCAGGAGGCAGTTCGGAAGGGTGACTGGCAAGGGTTGCAGGGGTAAGTCAAGGCTTCAGACAATAAATTTCAAGGAATGTGTTACATTTTAAATCCTGCTTCCCATGAGAGTACTTCTACAGTTTTTGAAGCTAGATATCTGAAAAGCAAGACAATCTGTACTGCATGTTGAAAACAGAACATGTGAACCTTAAAATTTTTGTTTATATTTTTTGACCGAAATATTGGAACTCATGACTCTGTATTTCTGTTATGCTAGCTGATCTACAGATACTTATTTTTTTTAATATTTTCATTATTTTAGATTTATCTGAGTGAAAAGTCTAACTTGTACAAAGGAGTGCACTTCTCTGAAAATGACATACATGATGATGTGAATCAAGTCCTGGCATTCTGGTATTTTCTCCTAATGTTGTACTTGGCTGGATAGTAATCGGGTTTCTTTGAAAGCAGGTTGTTTTTGTCCCAGTCAAATTTGCTTGTTTAAAAATAATCATTCTTCTTGCCAAGAGACTGACTGTTGCTTTACCTGTTTGGCATATGGGAAGGCGAAAGCCTTTTCACGCTTATTTTTTGGCATGAAAAATGGCATGGCATTGGATAGGGAGCTTCCTATTCAATGAAAAGCATTGTGAGTGAGAAGGCAGAAGGAAGGCTAGGTCAGAGAACGGTTATCTAAGGCAACAACAGCTTGAAGGTTTTCAACAATGGAAATGTCTCAAGGTTAGACAGGGAAAGCCTGTTGGGCAAACCTTATTGTTGTGTTGTTTGCCAGAATTTTTAGAGAAATTGAGTTCTTTAAATAAGCAGATACCTGAAGGCATTCTTAACACTATCTCTTTCTCCTCTTTCTCACTTGTATTTCTTACAACAACTCAACTTCGGGACAGCTTGTGAATATGCCTAATGGCATCATCTCATTTCTGAATGGCACGGTACCTCTGAAAGTGAGATTCTGCATGATCTAGAAGCTGAAGTCTCACAGAAAGTGGGAGCTGGCTCCAAAACAGCGTAGATGCTAAATACAGAATGGATAATCTAGTGGATTCTTACGAATCAAAATCTAGGTCAGTCTATGAGCATTTTGACATATTGTCAAATACGACTAATCATTTTGTTAAACTTTCTGAATATCTCTGATAAAGTACCTTATCCTTGATTACCACATGATGTAACCTGAACCTTCAGTTCAGTGCCTTACCTTGTCTGACCCAGGGTGCTTAGAAATGCAGTAAATAGAACACAAAAGCTTTGAGTATTTTGAAAAAGTTTGTCCTTTAATGAGGGAGGTTGACAGTAATTGATGAATCGCATAATTCTTGCTATTCTTACTGCAAATGGTTTTGAAGCTTGAATTACAAGAATAATGTGACTTTATGTATTGGGTTTACGTGGCAAGGTTTTGGTTGCAGGGGGGCTACAGGATTGGCTTCTGTGAGAAGATGCCAGAAGCTTCCCCCGTGTCCGATAGAGCCAATGTCAGCCGGCTCCAAGACGGACCCACCACTGGCCAAGGCTGAGCCCATCAGTGGTGGTGGTAGCACCTCTGGGATAATGTATTTAAGAAGGGAGGGGAAAAATAATGCATGGCAATAACCAAAGAGAGGAGTGAGAATATGAGAGACAAACAACTCTGCAGACACCAAGGTCAGTGAAGAAGGAGAGGGAGGAGGTGCTTCAGGCACCAGAGAAGCAATTCTGCTGCAGACTGTGGTGAAGCCCATGGTGAGGCAGGCTGTCCCCCTGCAGCCCATGGAGGTCCATGGTGGAGCAGATATCCACCTGCAGACCGTAGAGGACCCCATGCCAGAGAAGGTGGACGCCCGAAGGAGGCTGTGACCCCATGGGATGCCCATGCTGGAGCAGGCTCCTGGCAGGACCTGTGGACCCATGGGGAGAGGAGCCCACGCCGGAGCAGGTTTGCTGTCAGGACTTGGAACCCAGTGGGGGATCCACACTGGAGCAGTCTTTTCCTGAAGGACTGCACCCCATGGGAGGTACCCATGCTGGAGCAGTTTGTGAAGAGCTGCAGCCCATGGGAAGGACCCACGTTGCAGAAGTTCGTGGAGAACTGTCTCCCATGGGAGGGACCCCATGCTGGAGCAGGGGAAGAGTGTGAGGAGTCCTCCCCCTGAGAAGGAAGAAGCAGCAGAGACAAGGTGTGATGAACTGACCACAGCCTCCATTCACCGTCCCCCTGCGCTGCTCAGGGGGAGGAGGTAGAGAAATGGGGAGTGACGTTGAGCCCGGGAAGAAGAGAGGGGTGGGGCGAGGTTTTTTAATTTTCGTTTTATATCTCATTATCCTCCTGTGATTTGATTGGTAATAAATTAAATTAATTTTCCCCAAGTCAAGTCTGTTTTGCCTGTGACGGTGAGTGATATCCCTGTCCTTATCTCAGCCCACAAGCCTTTCATTATATTTTCTCTCCCCTGTCCAGCTGAGGAGGGCAGTGACAGAGTGGCTTTGGTGGGTGTCCAGCTAGGGTCAACCCAGCACACTTTATATACGGATTTCCACTGCAGTGCTGATGTATGTCATCTTGTGCTACTGGGGAAAACTTGGAAATGTGATAATACCTCTTCTACATAAGTGTCAATAATATAGGAGGCCTAGTGCATTCTCAAAATTATCATAACAAGCAAAAAACCAGAAGGCGCTTGCATTTGATTTCTTTATTTCCGTCGTTAAACCATGTCCATAGCATTTGTGCCCAACAGAAGGATTTTGAGTAACAGGGTTGGAAGTTCTGCTTTGGGATCACCAAATGAATTCCCAAATGCCTCTCAGCTATGTCTACATGATTTTTAGAAGGTAAAATTTGATTCACTCTGGGGAAAAACTGTATTTGTAATCTGGCACAGACCTCATTAAGGATTAACTACTACAAATGCTTTTATTTTACTAATGACATACAGCATCCTATAGCTGAATGCATATGAGATATGCAGCACCATTTCCTCTTTTTCTTCTGTGTAAATGTGATGGTCCCATAAAGATTTTGTTGGTTCACAAGTATGTATTTTTGGTTGAAAGTGTTTCTGAAAAGCTTAGCAGTTTATTGCACTTATTTTTCACTTCTGACTTCTATTGTCTTTAGCAAGAGCAAGTAAAGTATTGCACAAAGCCTCAGGGGTCTTGGTGGACTCTGACTTTAATCTCTTCAAAGAAGGGTGGGCAGGTTGAGCTTAATTAGAAACATGCATGTCTAATCGAAGGGTAAATTTGGAATCGCAGGTTTTAGAATTGGCATTAGAAACAGAGTCATGATACCAACAAGTCTTTTTCATATAAATGGGAGCATTGAACAGATGCCATAGTACATATGAGAAGAAGCCTAATGCACTATTCTGTTAAGCAATTGTTTAATACTATCAGGTAAATAGGTCTTTAAAATATGTGTCATTACTTTTTTTTTTTTTCCAATAAAAACAAATTCCAAAGCATGCATTTCTGGTCAAATTAGGGAAGTTTGTTAGCCTCTGAGTGTTTCCACTGGGAGCCTTTGCACTTAATTCTCAATGCTGACTGTCGTAATGAGCACTCAAAGGATGGATAATACTCCTCATTTCAGGAAGAAACAAACATTTCCTTACATTCTGTGTCACCTTATGTAGCATAGGTCTGTGCAGCAATTACTTTATGTGGATGAAATGCAAAGGTATGGTGTAAAACTTAACCTTTATATCCCCTCTTTGTCTTTTTGAGGTTGAGTTTTGATCAGTTGTCTTAAATGTTCCCTCTCTGTAAATAAATTTTAATTAGAAGTAGCCAAGATTGATCAGCTTTATAATTCTTAATTTTCTGTCTCTAGATCTAGGAGGTACACTGCCTGTATAGGTCTTGCTGTCTTTTTTTTTCCCCAGTCTGTTTGAAGAGATGTGAATTTTTGGTAGAGAGTACTAAATATTTCTTGTATTTCATGTGTATTAGTATAAAAAGACTTAAACTGAGCAGAGAAGATACCAGTTTTTGAGTGGTAAAAACAAAAGTCAAGACTTTCATCATGTTTTATGCCTTCAGTTTAGCTTAGAATGGCTAAAACTTTGCACAGTTAGATTAAGTAAAGTGATTTAGTTTGTTTTCCAAAGTAAGATTTTTTAAAAATTTTTTATTATTTTCAGCAGGTGCGACATTGGTGCTTGAGGAATATGCTATACTCAACATTTATGTCCAGCTAAGTGCCACATAAACTCGACCTACTTTTAGTACTTCGGGACATTTTGTATTTTTGAGATCTGGCACCTCTGACCTCCTGAACATGCTGGTGTCCTTTCACTGGGTAGCGTGCTGGGCAGTGTCACTTCAGAGAACCCGATTTTCTTGGTTTTGTGTGAACTACCAAAATATATTTACTCAAAACAGAACTGGCCGTTGAGGGGAAGTAGGAGTTTCCTCTACAACGTTCCTCTGCCCATTGCAATCCTCAGGCTGACATTGCTGATGGATCGCTCTGTCTGAGACTCTCTCAGCATCGCCTCCCCTCTAAAAATATCCATCGAGGAGCTACTTGGCTTTTGATCAGTGGTGGTGACAATATTTCAGGTCCCCAAATGACAGATTGCTGGTGATCTATTGACAGAACAGACTTAGAGCAATGATATTTTGTAAAGGAGCCAAAGACTCTGTAGTATAAATTGCTTTTGCGTTTGTTTTTTTTTACTGCCTATCTGGTGTCCAAGGCAGAGAAGGAGATCTGAGGTACTGTTAATAGCAAACCAAAAAAGGCTGGGGGAGGAAAGTGGGGCCGGGAGGGAGGCTGGAAGGCACAGTTGCTGTATTGTCGATGAGTAGGAAAGGTGATAATTCAATCTTTTAACTTAAGTCGTTGAGCCAGTCTGATGATTTCCAGTAAATACTCTAAGAAATACATTTTCAGAAGTGTTTTATTTACAAAAGCATACCAGTTCTAAAAGGACATCTTGCACAGATACAATAAGCAAAACACAGTTTGAACTTTTTTAAGAAATGCACGTGTGCATATATTCTATTCATATGCTATAAGCAGGTATGGAATTAGCTGCACCTGTGTCAAATGTTAAAATTCCTCTCTTGCACGAGTGTTACATAACTTGTATTTCGAGCTCAAAAGCCATGTAATTTTGTATTTTCCCTCAGGCAAACCCCCGTTGTACTCTTGTTGAATATGGTAACAGAAATCCAACTGATTCAATGGGACACCTGTGCTTTACAAGATGTCCCTTAGTAAAAATATTTTTTCTCCTTATTCAGCCTTCTTTCACTTGTTCTTCAATAACTCCCCAATCTAATGTTTATCATGACACAGGTGTTTGTTGTTCTTTTTTTTGTTTTGTGGGGGTTGGTTTGTTTTAAAGAAAATTACAGGTGTTACAGTGCTGTTGTATAACAGGCAGGCTGAGTAATCTCAGTAGTAGTTTATAATTTTTATACTTCAGAACTCATAAATTTTGCTACACTGGGTGAAATGATTATTTTCCAGATTTGATCAATATATGAGTTCCAGGTGGGGGAAAACTGATGGAGGAGTGGGAAAGAGAAGGAAAAGAATCATAATGCTAGTTTGTTTAGCTAATTTATCTTACAGACCTATCCTTCCTGACCTGTAGAACAGTGTAGTTCTGGAATTACAAGGTTTGTTTACCAGACAATGGAGCATACTTGTCAATAAATGGCATTGCTTTCTAGAAAGTCATACAGACCTCTAAAACAACTAAGTTTATGGAAATATGTGTTCTTGGGAATGAAGCAATTATTTTTCCCCTTTTTGCTGTTTTTAAATTCACTTATTCATAAAGTATTTAGCATGCCTACAGTAAAATACCAGAACTGCAATAAAGAAGCAAGGACTACTGATTTTTGAAGGGCTTAATATTCTCATAATACATTTAAGTATCCATGTTTTTCAAATACTTTTCTAATAAATCTTTATTAAACTATGGTCTTTTGGTTCTACTTTGGATTTAATAGCGACATAGTATTGGCAGGTAGCCAAAAATTAAGGGGTTTTGTTAATGGTTTTATTTAGGAGCATCTAATTTGTAGTGCTATGCAATATAGTCATATTTTTTGCTTAACAAAAGAGAATAAGTGGTTGGTAGGAAAAAGCTGAGCTGGCCAGGAGAAATGGTGCAAGTGGAAAAGAGCAGCAGTGCCTAAAACTGAAATCAGAGTGAGAATGGGAAGGAAAGGAGTTGATTGTTCTTGGGGTTACAAAGTTAAAAGTATTTCCCTAACTGTTCTACCTGTTGATCCACTGAAATGTGTTAGTCCTACACAGAGGACTGTAAGGATCCAGGTGAATCCTTACTATATATAGTCTCTTGAATTGTTTGTCTGTAGAGAAGCAGGTGCCGTGTTTCCTGCCCTGTGCACATTCAAGGTGATACTAGTTTGTCCTCTTTCATGCTTACCTACCTATCCATCAAAACCATGTGCTGGTAGATGTGTTGTAAATGTTAGAATGCTGTCACCCTACGAAGAGGCAATTTTGGTGTTTACACTGAAAATAGGGTTAGTGAGTTAGTTTGACATTTTAATGATGTGATTTAGTCTTCAGGTCTGGAGTAAGCTATTGGACTATAGGTTCAACTTTTTCTGTTCATCTGACAATAGAAGTGCAAGCTTTGGATACTGAGAACACATTTAGAAATACCCATTCTTCTGTATGTTTGGTGAATGCACATACATTAATATGTGGGATGTCATTGTTATTTGAATAAAAGTTGTAAAATAAAAATGAGAGAGAATTTGAACTTCTTATTGCTAGGAAGTGTGGTAGCCACCTGAAACTCAGGTTAGATGAAGTTCTTTTTTTAAAGGAAAAATATTTGTGTTCTTACAGTGAAACGAGACTCTACAGTACTTAGTTACAGTACAACTAAATTAAGTAGATGGTATAAGAGAGACAGACATACTTCAGGGTCTGTATCAAGGTGGGAGAACGTATGTGCAGGTAGAAATGTCTACATAGGAGTGTGGTATGGGCTTTCAGTGGCTGCTCCCTTTCAGATGGGAAATCATCCTCAGCAATAAATGATAGCTACAGCACCTCAGATTGCCTGTGTAATTCATCAAGAACCTTGCTTGTTGGAATGGTATGAGTTGAGACCTGTGTTTGGTTTTGGATCAGCTAAAGGAGGCAACATCACTGTGATAAATCCTCTACTACTTCAACGGAGTTTGAGGATAGCTAAAATAATTTTATTTTTGTATTCCATTCCCTTCAATGTGCAGCTCATAGTAGTTTATGTGAAAGGGCTAGAGACTTGTGATTTATTTCACAATACCAGGTTTTAGATATGAAGTGTATTTCTGAAGCACAGCTATACATCTGCATTTCACAGGAACGGTCGGAGAAAGGAAGGCCAGCACAAAGCTTTTTCTTCTTTGCACATGAATCATTTTTGGAGCTTCTTCAAAAAGGTGACTTACCCTGCTGAATGATTTTATAGAACATTGTGTAATGTTTCTGATGTATTAATCTTCATCTTTTTCATATATGTGTAGAAAAGAAGAATAAAAAGGGATTTGCAGTTGAAGGTCTGAGCACTTCTACCTACAGAACTTCTGAAGTTTGAATATATAGGCAGAGTTTTTAAAAATACCTGAATATGACATTCAAATATTACCCAAAACATAACAGGCATTTAAAGCAGTGCTATCTCTCTCTTAATTATTTATTTCTGTCACGCAGACTTCCTCTTCTGTAACAGCTTTTTGTTCGGTTGTCTTGAAACAGTCATTAATGGCTTAAATAGAATATCACCAAAGTTTTTGTTGCCTCCTGAATTCTGTTGTTGCATTATTATTTTTTTTTAAATTATTTTAAACATCTGGGATCTCTCCTGCTCTCTGACAGAATGTCAGTACTGTCACTTGTTAACAAGTGTGCATGCATTACATATTGCACTCGTCTGTGGTTTATGATACTGCTTTATAGGTGAAATAATTTCATGGTGCAAAAACGTGTTGTCAAGGGACTGAAGCTACTATCTCCGGATGCAGGCTAGCTTGTGGTGGGAGCCTCAGGAATTCCTTCGGTCATCCGGTCTGCAGCTCTTGTTTCAAACTTTCTTATCATTCTTCTTATATAAAACCAAACTTGTCAATGTTTGAGTGGAAATGTATTTGCTTCTTATTGATACTGTATTTCAGTAGGCTAATTTTGTTATGAAACTGGACTTCAGAACTAAGCTACAACAGGAGCTCGAAGCTAGTTGTAATATGCCAGTGTTTCCCACCTTGAAATACGGAGTGATCTCAAAACATTTGAGTTAATCCATGACCTTTTACAAGCAATAACAAACACAAGAACCACTGTCAGGACTACACTTCAGCACTCTGCCTGTGCAGAGTGGCATCTAACCAACTCCCTCCCAGGGCGTGTTGAGAAAATCGCGTGCTGTAGGTTCATTAACTGTACCATATATGAAAGACCATATGCAAGAATGCAGATGGAGTAGCAGACTGTAATGTTAATTTACCAATCATCTAAGCAATCAAACATAGTGGTGGCTCTTCTTTTTATACTCCATCAGTGTTTTGACAACTGAACTTAGATCACAGCCCTGTTGAACTGGTGCTGTCCAAAGCACACTCACAGATGGTCCTTGTGCTGAAAAGTTCAAAAACCTAGCTAACACAATTGCTGAAGGGAAAACAAGTCTAGAGAGGGTGAAAACAGGTCAGGTACAAGCACGAAAACAGGATCCTGGTTGCTTATGTACTCCGTCTGCTAGAACATGTAGCCCTTTCCATGTCGTGTAAGCAAATACTTGTGCCTTGTTCTGCCGCTCTCAGCGCATGGATGGCATAAAACTAACTTTTGCTTGACTTCTTATGATGCTTTCCCAAGCAGGTAACATGTTTTACGTGATGCCAGTGGCTTTTTTCCAAAACAGAAAGCGTCATTACTGAGCTTGTGCCCCTTCTTTAAAAAAAATGAAAAGCAGTATAAAGGGTGTCATTTAGAGGGGAAAAAAGAAGGCGGTGGGGGGGGCGTAAACTGGACTGGGCCCCTTCTCTGTGAGAAGTTTAAAACCAGAACTTGCTTTTGCAAGAATAATGAAGCTGTACAAAGTATCAGCGAATACCCTGCTGCTGGTCCCTTGCTACAGCATTAATACTACTGTATTAACACAGAGTGTGTAAGGAATGGTATTAAACTCCTTTGTGAGCAAGAGTTTGTTGCTATTGTTTCATCATGTACTAAGAGAGAAACCTGGACAGACAGCTTCTGTTCAAGTCTTGTTGTGGTACCAGTAATAATTTCTTTCCAATCCTTTCCTTTTTTTTTTTTTTTTTTTTTTGTTTCAAGCAAACAGTCTCAGTTAGAGCAGGAAGATGAGGGACAAGTGTGACAAGTGTTTAAAATTACTATATCCGTAGGTTGTCTTCTTCAAATAGAGGTCAAGTTGATGTTGAAGTAATTGAAGATTCTTTCAGCAAAATAATTAGCATAGGTAAGCCCTACAATACTTGGACAATCTCTCGGTAATTTTCTGTTAACTTTCACAAAGCATTAAATGCTATTCTCATTTTGGTTTGTTTTAAAAATATCTCGGAGCTTTAAAGATGATTTCTCAAAAGTGGTCTTTTTTGGCATCATTTCTCTTGACATTCATTTTGTGAGGAGAAACAAACAAACAAAGAAAACAGAAAAAGAAACAAAAAAGAAACAAAAAGGGAAAGGGCCAAGGTGGCTGAGCACCCTAGGGTTTGACTCAGTGGATCAGAAGGTAACCATAGACTTATCTTTGCACTTTGTATATAAGGTAGAAGTTGCTTTTATCACTTTATGTGTTTGAAATGAAGTAAAATACTTCAACAACTGTAGGTAATGACTTTAGTGGCAAGAATGTATAATGATTTTTTTGGCCATATTATGGATTGTGTTTATTGTTCTGGAATAATTTGCAGGTAGTAATATAATACACAATCAAAAATGTATTTAATGCAATATTAATTTGAAAAATAAAATTTGTTAAACATAACAAATTCCATGAAACGTTAGTTGTAGCTTTTGTAGCTGCTGCTATTTCAGTTAAAATAATAATTAAAAAAAAAAAAAGTTTGTCAAGCAAAATGAATTCAATTTATTGGAGAAATTTTATTTTCACAACTGATCCATGTATATACTTGTAGTCAGCCTTGGTAGTATTGTCTATTGAAATGTACAGTGAATTTTAGAACATCTGCCCTCTCATTATTCTAAATATTAGTATCCTAAATGCATGTACATAAGGTGACTACTCCTTATGTTTTTATACATTTCTATTTTAGGAGCTGCTCAAAGCATGTCTTTGTTTTTCTTATCCATTGTTCCTCTAGGTTGTCAGACTACAATCAGCAAGACTTTTGTGTAGTTAACAAACCATTACACCTCAAAAGGGTAAATACAATGTGAATGACAATGGTATTTCCTACAGATATAATCTGAAGAGAAATTCCAGTTTAAAAACCGTAGTTTCGAGGAGATAAGTTTGTTTACCATTATGTGTGGATATAGCAGAGTACATTATCTCCTTTATCCATGGTAGAGATAATATTTCTTTTGTGTGTGTGCTCAGAGGACGGATAGACTTTGAGTCTTTTTTTTCTTTTGTCTTTTTTTTTTTCCTCCTTCTTCCAACAGACAGTTCCACAGTTGAGCACCCTTCCCTGACATCACTCAGTCCCTTACCAGCTTTGCTGTAGGTTTCATTACCTGAGTTTTCAGCTACTAGCTGGCTTGTTTTGGATGCTGCTTTTTGCTGAATTAAGGCACAGGGTGTTGTTAGTGACAGAGAACCAGAGCTCACTCCTCATGGCTGTGGCAGCATGAAATTCTGCGGCATCTCATTGTCAGTCTGTGACTATCAAGCTGTCTCAGGGTGGTTCCAGTAGAGCTTTTCCTTTTATTTCATTGTGGACTCTGTTACAGAGGCAAGAATGTATCTGATCAGATGCTAGTTAACAGCTGACTTGGGCTTCAGAATTAGTTTGTAGGCAACAGTGTATTTGTTCACTGAAGAGTGGAGGAGTTGGTACTAATCCACTTTGTCATGGCATCTGCCCATCACCTACATTAAAAATTCTGCTTTTATACTAGTCGTAGGAGATTTAAAGTCTCTAATAATTATCTTTGAAAGGTCATGGCGATCAGGGGAGGTTCCTGAAGACTGGAGGAAAGCAGACATCATTCCTGCCTTCAAGAAGGATGATCTGTGGAACTACAGGCCTGTCAGCATCACTTCAGTCCCTGGGAAGGTGATGGAGCAAATCCTCCTGGAAAACAATTTCCAAACATATGAAGGACAAGAAGGTGACTGGGAGTAGTCAGCATCAATTTATGAAGGAGAAGACATGCTTGGCCAGCCTGATAGCCTTCTACGATGAAGAAGATGGATGAAGGGAGAGCAGTGTGTGTCATTTATTATGACTTGATGGGAGACTTTTGGCAGTCTCCCATTACATCCTCATAGACAAGCTCTTGAAGTATGGATTAGATAAATGGACAGTGACGTGGACTGAAAACTGGCTGAACTACTGGGCTCACAGGGTTGTGGTCAGCAGCATGAAGTCCACCTGGAGGCCAGTCACTAATGGTGTACCCCAGGGATCGATACTGTGTCCTATATTGTTTAACATCTTTGTTCGTGATCTGGGTGATGGGACAGAGTTACACTCATCAAGTTTGCAGATGATACAAAACTGGGAGGAGTGGCCGATATGCCAGAGGATTGTGCTGCCATTCAGAGAGATGACAACAGGTTGGAGAAAAGAGCTGACAGGCACCTTGTGAAGTTCAACAAAGGCAAAATGCCAAGTTCTGCACCTGGGTTGGAATAATCTCTTGCAGCAGGACATGCTGGGGCCAACTGTCTGAAAAGCAGCTTTGCAGAGAAGGATCTAGGGTTCCTGGTGGACAAGCTGGACATGAACCAGCAGTGTGCTCTCATGGCAAACAAGGCCAGACAGCCTCCTGGGCTGCGTTAGGAAAAGCATCCCCATGAGGTGGAGGGAAGTGACTCTTCCCTTCTATACAGCACTGATGAGGCTACATCTGGAGAGCTGTGCGCGGTTCTGTTGCATTTCTAGATAATTTACAACTGTTCTTTGACTTCTGCTTTGGCATCTGCATTGTCTCAAAGTAATTCAGATATTAGTGGGCTGTAGTATCCGTTTAACCGTTACCTAATGTTGGATGAGGAAGAAGGCTTTAAACTGGGAATAGAAGCTGTTTTGAATGAGGGTATGGGTCTGATGTGTTCCCACTGACACTTGCTTTTAACACAGTAGGCAACTGGTTTCTCTGCAAATGGGAGTCTATACGTGGTCTTCAGCTTGAACATTGGGTACGTTAATGATCCCAAGAATGTCAGTTGCATTGTGGCTTGTCTAGTGTGCAGGACAAGTTTCTTGGCAGGCAGATGGCAAATGAATGTTCTGATGCTGCCTGAGAACTTTGACATAATAGGATGCAAAGGAGCTCAGAGCTTTGCAGAGTGTCTAGTAGGGCCAGTACGCCTGCAGTAAGGGTGTCTGTGCAGCGCCATTCAGCTTTGCCCAAGACCAACTCTTCTACATTCAAGAGCTAGTCTCCTGAAATTCAAAATTCAGAGTAGCAAGAGCTGGATCCCTGAGGAGCCATCATCAAGATATTTCAAGAGTCTCATTACAGTTTTCTCCAAAATAGACCCTGTATGATTTTGTTAGCAATTGATCTTCATTTCATTTCACCAGTCACTGATATGGCACTCTACTTTGAATAAAGTGATGTGTATGTCTCAAATTACTCTGATACTGGAACTGGAGAAGTATATGTAGCATGCTCCCTTTTTTCTGTTGCTCCTGGGATACCCTGGACACTCTGATCTATGTGGGTTTTATTTGCTTTCTCAAAAAAACAAGGAGAGATGTTTGCAACAAAAGACCAGTGTTCTCAGAGTCAGATGGCTTTGGATTAATGGCTTGCAATTTTAAACTATCCTAAAAATAAACACTTCATAGTTCGAATTTACATTTTTTGTCATGTTATTGATGATAGTAAATGCCTATTTAATATTCAGATTCTAAAATGTTTGTTCATTTTTTTCTTTCATAATGAAGTATCGTATCATTATCTTTCATAATAAGCTATCCTGCTTTGGTTGGAGGAAGTTGCTTAAATCTGCACGACTGCTTGAAAGACTCTGTATTTTTTGACTTATGGGATGATAATAGCAGAAAATCAATGCTTAATGTTTGAGCACATTTGTCTTGGATCAGGAGAGCATGATCTACTGAGCTCTGAACAGGTAGTTCCTCATTATGTAGTATAGGAAGTTGCATCCTAACATTAACTTGGTCAAAAAGTCATAAGGCATAGAGCAATTTTGTAGTCAAAAGTCCTTTTCCCCTTCAGACCTTGTATGGGCAGGGTTTGGGGGGAAGGGAGAAGAATCTGGACAAGTGACGATTAACACTGCTTTTATTCATAGAACATGAATAAAATTTAAATTCCACTCTATTAAAAAAAAAATCTGTGTGACAATAAATGTTAGGAATACTGGTTTACAGTGTTGCGTAGATGGATGATCTGGTATTTTACTGTCTGTCTTTGGGTTTGGTTTATTTTCCCATAAACTAAGCGAAACATTACATTTTACAAAGCTGCAGAGTTATGTGGGGGAAATTAAATTCCCCTTTCTTATAACAGGGTAGTATCAATTATGATGTGTTTTTCTAGTTTTTGTTCCTATAGACCTGGATGTCCTGGGCTAGTTGAATGAGGTGAGCGATCTGATCACATGGAATGAAATCAGAATTGATCCTCTAATGTATTGGTTTTGTATTCTTGCATGAACCTTTTTGTACCAGTCTTCATTGGTTAGAGGCTGGAGTTCTGGATCGTAAGCTCTTCCAAATTTCATGATAATTCTAATTATCTAGCTTCTGAGTTGCTTCTCTGTGGGAGTAAAACCTCTAGAGGGTGCCAAAAAACTGGCTTTGATTACAGAAGCTGTTAGGTCCTAATCTACTAATGTCAGAAGTGCAGGTCAAAGTTCAGTTCCTGGAAGCTCTTCCTGCCTTTGGTAATTCAGGTGCCTTATAAGTACCTGCTCCTTTAATTTTAGTTCTGAAGTCTTCCTACTCTGTGATGATGATCTTTTTTTGTAGGTTTTTTTTTTATAGTGGACACTAACTGTATGATGGACAGGACTGGTTTTGCATTCTCTTTTTTTTTAGAACATACTTAATCTTTATTCATAATTCCTCCAAACGGGAAGAATACGTGATGTTTCTAAAGTCACACAGAGCATACACTAAGGTAAATACTGTTTCCTTGACCAAGGCTTCCTTTGACAGCAGGGTCTACAAATCATAGATATTCCCATTCCTTTGTAACTCTTAATCTTTCCCAACATCGTGCCCTTCACTGTTGCCAGGTTTTCAAAAGCGCCAGCTAGCTTTAGGCACATGCTGCATTTAAACCAAACAAAAAAGGGAGGGAGGGGAGATGATCAATAGTGGAGACAGGTACAGGGTAGATGCTCCAGGAATAGGTTCTCTAGTTACTCCTAAATAACTTCTTGACATGTAACCACATCTCAAGAGAAACTAGACCAGAATTTTTTAAGAAACACTATTTAATACCAGTTAAACATGTACAACATGACAAAATATTGTCAGCTGGACTATATATCAAGCAGTGTCACTGCCAATCTGCTGCAGCTAGTGGTGAAGAGGACACTATTAGAAGCACTAGGTTTTAGAGGGCTAGTAATCGCTCCTGGGGCACTGTGTCAGACGACAAAATTTGCTTTGTTTCTTGTCTTTCTCCATATAGGCGTGCCAAAAATACCTGGATATATTCATGTGTTGTAGTTTGAAATATTCCTAGGAATTCTTCTCAACTCCAGCCTTGCACACAACCTCAACATACTTGAAGTGGTTATAGACAGTAACGATGTACGTCTTTAAAAATAAAGTGGTATATCAAGGTTGAAGTGATCAACACAGATTAAAAATTGGGGAGGAAGGTTCTTAGGGGTTTTGTAGGTATTTGGAAGCTTCTGCTATAACATATGATTCTTTGGGGGTTTTGTATATGACCTAGGACTGTTTCCCCCACCTCTTCAAGTTATGTGAGTTCTTTGTATCTTTGTATTCTGGTCATTACAATCAAATCCATGTTTACTCTCAAGATTCTGTTGACATCAGTCAAACTATTTACATGAGTAAAACCAGGGAGATTTGCCCCAGATTACATAATCTCCTAATGAATGTAATAATTTATATGTATTAACAGAGTATTTATAGTGGTTTGGTTCATGATCAAGATCAGTATTTAGTCTACAGAAATTGCATCGTGTATAAATCAATTACATGATCTGCCTGAAGAGGACTTTAAGAATATTGCAAAATTAAGTACTTGAACTTACCAAAAAAAAAATTAGTATATATTCTTAAACTGTGATGCACAATTTCAATAGAGTGCTGGGGAAACATGGTGAAAATGGTGAGAGAAGGCTATCTAAAGAGAAGAGTTTGTCCCAGTAAATAGAGACTTGTTAGTATGGCAAGACTAATGGAATCAATTGGTTTTACCAAAAAGTTAAAATAGTTTTATTTATGCAGCTAATCCAGAGAGTGCAGAGAAAATCTGATGTCATTTCTAGGAAAGAGGTTGGAGATCAGGAAAAGGGAGGAGGGATGAGCCTGTTCCAAACAAAATTACATAGCATGCATTGGATTAAAAATTAGTTGAATGATCTCAAATAACTGTGAGTTTAAGGATCCTTACCCTTCATTGCAATCAGCTGAAACACTGCAAGTGTATTCAGAAGAGTCTTACTGGAGTGAATCATGATCTAGAAAACACACCTGCAGAAGATGATAAAGAAGCTTAAGCTGTCTTCTGTTGCCAGCTGAAGGGGGTAAATTGATTGCAGTCTGTTAGTACCTCACAGGGAAGTCATTTCTGATGGAGGCCTTTTTAATTTTGTAGCAAATGAAACAGAGAGTTGGAGGCTAAGATTAAACAGGTTGATTTGTTTAGAAATTAGTTTAGACTTTTAACACTAGTTGCAGGTCTTCATGGAAATAAAACTATCAAATGGGAGTAGTCTTCATATATTTGCTTGGGGACTATATACATATGTAAAATACATAAATAGATTGGTAAACTATTCTATTGCAGCTATCAGATCAAATGATCATATTTGGTGGCCTTACATTAATGAATTCATTGCTGAACTGGTGCAGTTCAGATGTTGTTATTTGAATTGTTCTCGGTTGCTCGCTAGTGTTTAGTATACTAGTTGTATGTTCTGTCCTTTCTTTTAATGCAGCACTTGAAGCTAATTTATTTCTACTTATATTACCACTGGTTATGTTATGGATTGTATTACTTATATTACCACTGGTTCTGGGACGATTCTAAGAGAATCATATATTTATAGATACAGTAAACCCTGTTTTAATTTTTTGCATTTCTTGATGCTGGAATGTAAGAAACTCATCAAATTTGAAATCATGAACAAAATCTCATGTGCAGCCCTAAGGACCTGGTTCTTTCTCCATCTGAAATTCAAGAACTATCTGAATTCCATCTTGCTTCTCAATATTCCTCAAAGCTAGCACCAGAAGGCAAATAATAGCATTTCATTGCCTTTTTTGGTTGTTTCCAGGTTTTTACTTCTATCTGCTTCTTGAGGGCATAAGGGAGAGTTTGGATTAAATAGGATCCTTGCTAATATACAGTTTAGTTTGTTTAGAAAGAAGATGAAAGAAGCATAATGGTAATGAAACTTGCTCTCTACTAGAATTGTTCACTAAGTTGGAGAGGTGAATTTCTTCATAATGTGTGTATGGTGTCACCAAATAAGACTGAGGAACACAGGAAGATAGAACTTGGTGTGAAATTATGGTTTTTTGTCTGGAATAAATATTTGTGATGACTTTCTAAAATAATTCAACAACTTCAGTGAGGCGGCCCTAAAATGATGCCACTGTGTTCAGATACTGGTGCAAGCATCTGTGCACCTTAACATTCCCGTCACCATAACTTCAGAACTTGTTTCTAAACCTGGCTTTACAATCAATACAGGCTTAGTAAGTCTTTTGGTACTTGGCAATACCTGAACATCCAAACACTTAACATAATACATGTCACTTAATTTCTTAATAACGATGTAAACAATGAGTATTATGAGGCTTAGGCTCTTCCATGCAGTATAGATTTAGACAACTGTGTGGAAAATAAAGTTTTGAACAGCTTTAAAGTGTGGTGATATGTGGTTTTGCAATTTAAGAGTAAATGTGCCTCTTCTGCAGCCATGACTACTTCTCTTGAAACAATTTAGGCTTCTCAGGTGTGCTAATTAAACTTTATTAATTTTAAATGCCTTAACTACATTATGGAGAGCAAGAGAGCATTTGTTTATGTTTTAAGAAGGGGGAAGAAAAAAAGGATTGATATTTCTAGTTTGTTCTTCTCGAAATCCCTTGCTTAAGGAATAAAGATCCCTTCCTAAGATTGCAGTAAAAATTACAGACAACTTGTATAAAATTTATCTGTTGCAGACTACTGAGTAGCTTTTGGTTTTAAGACACCTACAAGTTAAACTTCAATTCTTGGTTTTAAAGTTTCTTTTTTCCAAGCCTTGATGTGTCTTACATTGTATACCACTGGATTTTTATTTCTTGAGGATTGAGATTTATATTTAGGGTAATTTGTATCAATTTCGATACACAGAGATAGATCTATTAGCAATAGAAAGTGACAGCTAGCTCTCTCTTTATCATTAATTTCTGCCATATCAGTCTAGTGTTAAATCCTTATATCCTGGCATTCTACTCTTGGTAGTGCTAATAGGTAATATTTTGTATCTACTTTCTAGTCCGTTTCCCAGGGTTTATATCCAGCTGTGATTATTTTGTTATTTGACAAGAGTGAGCCTTGTTACTTTTTTATTTTCTATTGGGAGGGAGAGAGGTACTTAACCACCTTGTCCTACCATCAGATAATTCAATCATGATGTCATTTACCTGCGTGTGAGGAAGAAGAATCCCAATCTCGAAGGCAGTGAAGAAGGTCCTGGAATTATAACCTCTAATCGGTGTGTACATGGTAAATACTTCTGAGGCATTTCATGTAACCTAAACACCTTTGAATGATGCCGAAATGATTTGTTACATGATGATATGTAGTTTAGAACAAGGTAATTCCTGTAAGAGCATAATGACGAAAACTGTCACTTTTTTTGTGGTTTTTAATCATTTACACTTGTAAATTGAAATGGATCAGATAATAATGAGGCTTCAGGATTTTTCCCTCAATTATAGTAGTGACAGCTCTTTAGTGAACTAGGAGTTCAGAAATAGAGCATCTCATAACTAATTGAGAGAGAAATGCACGTGCAAGTAGAAAATGATTCTTGTGCTTATTTTTATACCCAGTTTTTTTAACAGCTGCATATTTCAATTATGTGCAGCTAATCAGAAGCCTGGCTTAAAGGCAGTACTGCTTCGGGGGTTTTAAAAAGTACATTGGGCTATTTATCACAAGAACAAAGTTCTGAGTCAGTTTTCTCTCTGGACAGCTTCTTCCATGTTGCAAACAGTGTTTTGGTGCATAAGTGCTCCATATTTGCCTGGAGAAATGTGGCATTGCTTTCAGTCGTATTTTAGTTACTCGGGCGCTTTTTTTTCATAGGATCTTTTTTTTTTTTCAGGGGATGCTAACATGGTCCTGTAATCACTCTTGATTGTCAAGCTGTTGACCTCTTAAAATAGACTCTTTATCTGTGGAATGTTTTTAATTTTTTTTTTTTTTAATTGGTAGTAATACATGCACCCAGATATTTGCTTCAGAGAATTTGGAAAAAAACTGAGACTGTTGTCGCCGTCTGCTTGCTCCAGGCAGAAGTGAAGTCTCAAAGTCTAAAAGTAATTTCTGCTGTTTTCTGAAGGGCTCTGTGCTGGTGGACCTTGAGCAGCTACCCGCTAGTCAAAAAGTCAAGCTCTGGTTCCCTTTGTTGCTTCTTGCACTATTCTCTGAGGTCTTTGGGTAAAGCATCAAAGCTTCTCTCTTAAGCAGTGGCTAAACTGTGAAGTCATTTAAATGGTGTGTAGCTTTTTTTGCGCCAGTTTGGGCTTCGCGAAGAGAGACGTGGCTTTTAATTCTGCTGTTGGGCTGCGTGGTCTGGATGAGTAGTGTCTTCTGAAAGGTGCAAGGGCCAGCTTTGCACCAAGGTCTGGGTCTAGAACTGTCACTCTGGGGGGGAAACGGCTGTGTTGAAGATAAGGCTTTCAGAAAGGGGAACTGAAGATGCTTTCTCGATTTATACAAATCATGCTTGAAAGAGCAATTGCAATGTCAGGTGAAATAAATAGCATTATGTAAGGGGTCTTGAAACATCCCCAAGCTGAAGTAATCAGGACAAGATTCAGTCCAGTTTGCTGACAGTTTGCTTTCTGCATCCTTCCTTATGGTAAATCTATTAAAATTCACTCTGACTTTAACAGTGAAGTTAGTGGACTTAGTGATTAACTGCTAGTGTTCTAAGACTAGCTTTACCTCAGAGTGAAATGGTATGTCTAACACTTTCATACAAATAAAATAAGCATCTTCCAAAAATACCATTGTGAGGGTGTGAGTTTGTGTTTTGTTTTAGGTTTGTTTTTTGTTTTGTTTTGTTGTTTTTTTGTTGTTTGGGTTTTTTGGTTTGAAACTGGTGAAATATATTGACTTACTGAAAACATGAAAGTATTTTGTCAGCATTCAGCAATATAATAGAAAGTTCAGCAAGAAGCACATTAGATGCTATAAAAAGCAATTTGAATTCTGTTCAAGGCTGTTTAAATAACCCAATTGTTAATTCTAAATAACACCCATTAATATTTGGCTATTAGTGGAGTTCAGACTGGTTCAGAAAGGCGTTTTAGCTTTATTAGGGTGGGGGTTTTGGGGTGTTTTTTATGGAGGCTTTGTGTTGTTTGATTTTGGTTCTGTGTTTGTTGTTGGTTTTTTTTTTTTATCTTAGTCTTTGAAAAACTGTTTCTGTCTTCAGAATAATTAATGCTTATGTTCTTGGTGCCCAAAGACACCTAATTCTACATAGGCACTTGATAAGAGCAGTTGCAAAGAGTCATCACATCTTATTATTTTTTTTTTTTTATGATAAGACCATCTATTCTTTGAATGGATTAAGAACAGGCAAATAACTCACAAAAAGACTACAGAAATGCTCAGGAGGAGAACAAAAGAAGAAAGCCGGATTCAAACATGATTTGAAATGACATTGGTAGAACTTTATTTTCACTTTTAGAATCCTACTTATACAAATGTGCACAGATAGCCATTGACTTCAAGGGGGAAACTTGATAAACGTGGACAGAATCAGGTCCACAAGCATTAATATCCTTTTTTACTACACATAAAATACAGTCTCTCCCAGCTGTTTCAAACGTTTTCATTGTCATCTTTTGAACCTGATTTTGATGTGGATAATTAAAAGATTCATTGCTTACTTGGCAAATAAGGAAGAATAAATGTTTTACAGTGTTTTTATTGTGCGTGGCCAGATGTCACATTATCATGCTGCATTATTTTTCTTTGAGATTAATAGTGCTTTGTCTGTCTCCCAGATGTATGCTAAACACCTGCTAGTTTAATATCTGTCTAGGTCATTGTTACAGGGAGTCTCTTCACTATTTGTATGCTGTGAGGGTTATCTCCTGTAAAATGGCTTTGCTCCATTTTATGCTGCTTCTGTTTTGGCGTTTGGAGGATATATGTATTGATCCGTGGAAGTGCAGAAGTCCTTAGCCTCCTTCTCTCTCTTGTAGCAGTGAGAGGGTTTTTCTCTGTTTTCAGGCCCAATTTTACAGTGGATGTGATTGAGCGCAGAAGCCTTTTCCCAGTTTGGCCAAAACCTCTGAGTCGATACAGACATCAGGATGAAGAGTAACAGATCTGTCTCTTCCACCTACTAGTCCTGTCAGAGGAAAAGAGAGGTGCAAATTTCTTTCGCTATCCCTTTATCCTCTGCGTGGCGTTTCTGGCATCCATTTAGCTCATGAATAAGTGCACCGCTTGTTTCGGATGCTTTTCACAGGGTCTTGCCAACAGCAGCGCTGTGAAATAAGCGTGGTTCATGCAAGGTGTCGTGGCTCCCCACTGGGCTCTCGGTGGCAGTGCTGAGTGATAATAACACGGTCTTTTTGTTTTCACTCTGCTGCGGTTTAACAAGCCCGTGTGTAACGGTGGAGATTAATTCAGCTTTCCGTCTGCTGACTTGGGACAGCATTACAGCACTTCACATTAGGAAGCTTAGGGTTTACTATTATACGATGTAGTAGGATTTATTATTATTATTTTTTAGGAATAATTTGGCATGGGAAAGCCATGAGGCTTGTTTTGGGAGGCTCTACCCCTTGATAATTAGCAAAATAAAATATAAATTTAGGAACCTCTTTGTGCTGTGCAGTCTGATCAATATAAGTATTTTGTCTGATTCCTAACAGGAGGATGACTGCTTATGGTGGTGGCGCTAGTGATAATCCCAAATTGACCAGGGCTTGAGTCAAGAAAAAGCTAGTCTTGCAAATGAGCCACATTTGCTTAATTTAAACATTTCTATGGATGTTGCTTTTTTAAGTAGTGAGTGTATGTCAGTTCAGGAAAGACATGGACCTGTTGGAGTGGGTCCAGAGGAGGGCAACAAAAATTATCAGAGGGCTGGAGCACCTCTGCTATGAAGACAGGCTGAGAGAGTTGGGGTTGTTGAGCCTGGAGAAGAGAAGGTTCCAGGGAGACCTTATAGTGGCCTTTCAGTACAGGGCTTGTAAGAAAGATGGGGAGGGACTTTTTAGCAGGGCCTGTTGTGATAGGACAAGGTGTAATGGCTTTAAACTAAAAGAGAGAAGACTCAGACTAGATGTAAGGAAGAAATTTTTTACAGTGAGGGTGGTGAAATAACTGGAACAGGTTGCCCAGAGAGGTGGCAGATGCCCCATCCCTGGAAAGATTCAAGGTCAGGTTGGATGGAGCCCTGAACAACCTGATCTACTTGAAGATGTCCCTGCTCATTGCAGGGGTTCGGACTAGATGACCTTTAAATGTCCCTTTCAACCCAAACTATTCTGTGACTCCATGTGTGCTGCTGCTGGTCCATGGGAAAGGAAAACTAGTTGCTGTCCTTATCAAGTGTGTTGCTGAGAAAGGGTGCAGCCTTTTTTGTTTCCTTGCAGAAACTCTAGCTGTTGCTTGTCCTCCCCGGGCAGCACGATGGACTCTGTGGTCTTTCCTGTATGGGATCACCAGAACTGCTGCTGCTAGTTTAGAAAAGGTCTTCCCTTCCTTTCCAGCTTCCCACACTCTTTCAAAGGTTTCAAGACATGTTGCATCCACGTCCTGATCTCATGGCTTTTTCTTGCAGCATATTTCCCTCCTTCGTTGGTGGAAGGGTACAAAAGAAAAAATTTTGACAGGATTTTTGCTGCTGGTAGTGGATGTCTCACTATACAGTGGCTTCCTCATTTTTAACATGCTTTTGAAGTGCTCTGTGCTGATTACCAAAAATCATCTTCAGATATTTAAAGATCTGGTCTGTTTCAGACCCTCTAAAGAAGATATTTAGTTTTTTATCCCTTATGAACCAGGATATATTCCACCCAGTTCTTCTCAATTACCTCAACTATAGAGGGCAAGACAGTTGCTAGAAAAGGATTTTGTTTCCCACTGTGGCCTGTGTTGTACTGGTAATGCTGCTTTTATAGCACTTCGCTCTTCCTGCCCTCATTCTGGGGACTCGATCACAGTGAGCTCTCCTGTCGTGAAAGCAGAAAATTCTCCTGCTTGGCATGAAGTTGTGGAAGAAAACGCATAAAACTCCCATTCTGCAGCACTGCATAAAGATGGAATCTTTTTTCCAATACTGTGAGATCTGCTGAGCTGTGATGCTACTGTTTTAACACCGTTATCTAATGTCCAGAGCCCAGATTACCCTCCTTTGCAAAGAAATGACTATTGCACCGTGGTAGATGGAGTGAAAAATCCATGTGTGGATCTGAGATGTACAGGCAGATCTGCTTATCTCCTTTCATAAAATGCTTTCCAAATTGCTGTGGAAATGCACTATGAGACTTAGATATTTGCTCTCGCTGATGAAGCTGGCATTTGTATTTGCTAGGGTGTAGTTAGTGGGTTTGTTAATTAGTTTTAATATGTGATTGAGGCTGCTTCTGGTACCTACAAGTAGATAGGCACTGAAGTTGCCAAAAATCAGTTGTCATTGCAGCTGCTTCCACTTTACGAAGAGATGGAATGTATTTTTTTCCGTCTGAGATGAGTGTATCTGTGGTGCAGGAACAACACTTGCAGACAAACGCCAACTATTTGTCATTTGCATCCAGTTCAGACACTGTTCAGAAGTCAGTTAAAATTAGTCAAAATTAGTTCTGAAATGTTAAATTAAAATGTGTCCTTTCATTTAATGTCATATTTATCCTGAAGTTTGAGGATGAACATGAAGTTGCACGTTACTACAGAGCTTTAATAAGCTTCTGCAGCTAATTTTTGGAAAACAGAAATTACTCCATCTGCTTGCTGTTATTTAGAAGTGTGTGATTTCTCAGGTGTCTAGGTGACAGAGCCAAGCTATTTTCGTGTGCACAGAGTAAGCTCACGTTCAAATGTCAACATAAATTTTCAAGTATACCTTTTACCTTTTAATAAATTCACGTGTTCTCAACCTTCAGCCTTTCATAAATTGAAATGATCTTTACCAGATATTAACTTAGATTTTAGTAAGCTTAAGTATCATAAGTGCTGAAAAGGAATGGAAATTTGTTTTCAAGGCAAACTTTTGAGATGTGAAGTTTCTGAAATATTAATAGAAAAGTTAAGTTAAACGAAGCAGTAGGGGCACTGCATTTTATGTATTACGTGATTATTTTTTTTAACATGGGGAAAACAATCGTTTTGAAACATTGTTCTATTCTATGCTTCTCTTTCCAACGTGACATTTCCCTGAGATCCAGATTTTCCTGCACTCTAAAAATTAAATCCTGCTTTAGTGTTCTAGGAAATAATTTTTGGCCAAGCAGAGGAGCTGTGCTGCAAATAACTTCTTACAGTATTTTTAGAAACTTTTTGAGCAGGTGAAGTGGAGGGCTGTAAGGATGAATATTCATCAAAGCAGCAAGCCTATTACATGGTCCATCAATGCAGTTAGGCACCTTAGCTGGAGTCAGCAAGCAGAGGCGAGCTCTGCGTTTCTGTGTTTTGCTGGGCTTTTTGCTGATGTGAGAAGCTTGGATTTCTGCTGTAGGTGTGAAATATGCCCTTTTCATATGTTCAGCAGAAAGTCTATGGATCATATGAATCCTAACTCGCTAATAATTTGAAGGCTTTACAAGGCCTTTATGTGAAGTGCAGGCTCTCTGCTGGGCCCGTTGCCTAGAGGTGTATTTCACTGTAAGTATGGAAGGTGTCTTTAATTTTTTTTTTTTTTAACGTCAAGTTGAAGGATGCAGATATTTGGTGTAAACTGGATTCTTTGTGGGTTTATCTCATTGCAAACCAAATAGCTATGTGTTTCAACTGAAGGAAACGTACCTTTTGTCTTCCTCCCCTGGTAAGTCCCAGTGGTCTGTACTCTCTTCAGGACGTGATGAAGTGAGCTTTTCCCTGAGCTGGTGGTCTCATCTGTGAATTACCTATCTGGTGCAGTAGATTACTGCCAGGTTTTGGAAGTACTTTGGCTTCTGTGACCAGCTTTACCCTTGAATGTCCTGTTCTACTGCAAGTGGTGCTCAAGTGTAAGATGGGAAGCATCTTGCTTGCTGGGGAACGCCAGGTTCTTGCTGATGGTGGAAGTCGTCTGTGCGTGTAATCCTGCAATTCTGGTTTACCCACAGTAAATCACACCTGCTGTGAGTATGCTGCTACCTGCAGTAAACCCAGATGCGCTTGACTCTCTGTTTATGCATGTTAGGATGAAAGTAGTAAGGAAAACACGTGGAGTTAAAGGAATGTGACTGTGTTGACCATGTAGTTGTGACGTGACCAGAGCTTTGACATGCATCTCCATAGACCTTCCTCTCCTAGAAGGTCCTCAGGGAAGACTGGATGACTTTTACATTAAGAAAGCATCAAGTTTTACTAGGAGGAAAGACACTTCTTGGTTTAAAACTTTAAGTGATGGGCATAAGACAAGAATAAAAGAGGACTGTGCGCACAACGTTTTTGGTCAACTGTATCCTGTCAGGGAGAGCCCTTATCGCTGGGCTTAGCTGTTATGGCAGCAAGCTGCATGGCTCTGTCTGATTTTGGGGAAGTTTTTTCTGTTTTATAATCCCAGAAGGAATACTGTTTGTCATAAAGTATTCAGTATAGGGTAGTAAAGACTAAATGCCACTACTAAATGTTAACTAATAGTGCTGGATTAGCTCAGACGACATATTAGGAGGCTAAGCAAGGAACAAACTTTTTAAAATCCACTGGAAAATGGTGTATTTAATTTGTTCTTACTGTGTGTTTTAGTTTTGTGTTGTTTGGTTGTTTGTTTTTCTTTGCTGCATTCTTTCCAGTTTCTTCAGTTTTTTGTCTGTCTTTCCCTCTTCCTGTTTTTTCTGTTGGCAGTAGTCCATTTCTTTTTATGGCACTGGTTTATAGTAAGTAAAGAGTGGCTGATAATGATACTTAGCATCTGTAAATAATCTTTCATTGTTCAAATGAAAGAGAGAGCTAATAGAGGAGTGTCTGTGTATATACTGCCTAATGATCTTAGGCACTTCAGTTTGATTGTGGGTGTTGCTATTTGCTCTGTAAATGTTTAAAAAATCAGAAAAATTACATTATACATTATGGTGAAAAAGCAGTCTGCATATTGAGATGATCATACAATGTTCAGATGTTTAAAAACTAGCGTAAAAATGCTACAGTATCTTTTGAAATGGCTTATTCAATGACCAGCTTCATCAGCTAGTATGTGCACTGATTGTGTGCTCTTTCCATTGTATACTTCAAAAAAAAAATACTGCTTATTTGCCAATGACTTCTGTGCCTGGTGGAATCTCGTGGTAATAAACTTGTGGAACACACTGATGTGGGGGCTGTCAAGACTCTTAATTTTTTGCTGTATACTTAACCCCACTGTCCACTTTTTAAATTAAAATCTACACAATCATGACTAAAGGAGTACTACAATATAATTAGCAAAAATTACATTGTGGTATTTTAAGGGTAATTTTACAATGACCATAAGTCATAAAGCAAATATGAAATCCTGTGAATTGGTTGGTATATTACATGATCTGTGTACAAAATGTTTTCTCCTTTCTCTTTATTAATTTTTTTAAAAAAAGAAAAAAATAGAAACTGTCTATCTCTTTATATCCGTCGAGAACCTTTTATGTATAGTTTTAATTTATAGTGAAGGATTGTATCTATTTTGATTTTTATTACTGAGACATTAGTGAGAAGATGAAACAGGCTGCCAGTTTTTTTTTTTTTTCTTCTTCTTAAAATGAATGTTCGATAATAGTACATTAGAAAGCCCTTCTCCCACCCCCCAAGAAAGCCCCTACCGCAGAACTCATCAAATGAATGCTACTGGAATGACTATACAATCTGAACTTTGCTGGAAAATATGAGATAAACTGTTCTTTATGAGGTAGAGGAGGGAGTAGAGAAGGTATTACAGGTCAGGATTCTTTTTATGTAGTGTAGAGGGTAAGCTATGCTACATAAAACGCATTTGGCTGAAAAATTTAGAGATGTTTAAGCTCGATAAGAATACTTGTTACTGCTTATGTTGTATTGTAGTATTAAATTCAAAGTTTATAGGACTAATGAATTCAGGCTGTTGCTTCCAATTATGTTTTGACAGGGTTTCTGTGACCTCCTTTCCCCTTCATGAGTTATGAGCAAAATTATCAGAGATCACAGAGAATGAATAAACTTTAGAAGTAAAATTCAGGTAGTTTATTTCTCTAAACCGAAACTGATAGAAGTGTATGTGGTTTTATGGGAGTGTTTGAATATAACATGCCGTGCATATTTAAGCTGATTTATGGCCAAATATGCACACATCTAGGGAAAAATAGGGAGCTTGCTTATCCTATCTATCGAGATTGTACATGCTCCTTAAAAAAAGAAGGGGGGGGGGGGGCAGAACCCCAACCCTGCAGCACCTCCCTCACCAACTTATTTACTTTCCTTAATAAGCGATGGTATTTCTTGAGCATGTTGGGCTTTACTTTGTATGTTATTCATACTGTCACTGTGCCTAGGGCTTCACTAAAGCTAATGGATAAATGCATCAGCTAGCTCCACAAGAAACCAGTTCAGCTGGAAGGCTGATTCTGAATTATATCAAGGAACGCTCGGAAAAGAATCAAGCAAACCGAAATACCTACAAAGTTAGGAATTGTAAATTTGCAGATGGTGATAAAACTTTTAATATAAAGCTGCTGCTTCCTCCAGTGTGATGCACTGTCCTGCATTTGGCTCTTTACTTCCCTAATGTGTGATGAGAAGCAAAAGCAGCAAAATAAGTAGCTGCAAGCAGTGAGTGGGGTAGGAGTCAGCTTTGTGTGTATGGGATTGTGGAAGTGCAGTCTCTACTCTCTTCTGCCTGGCTGATACCTTTCTGTAACAAAATAATGGACGTTAACATGTTGTTAAGTCCTATCTCTTCTAGAGAAGGCTGATTAACTTATTTATATGAGGCATAAGTGACTGGTGGTAAACTTGTGTAACAAATTAGATTTGGAGGGCAAAAAGATTACCAGGCCTTAAAAATTGTAAGTACAAGAAAATGTTGCCTTAGATGGGATTAAAACAGAATATATGTCTTTATACTTTAGGGTGCCTGCCAAGTACAAAGGGATTAAGAAGAAAATTCTGTAAAAGGCTATTTGTTGCATTCTCACCAAAATGGGGTTTATTTTTCAGAAGATATCCTCCTGTAGACTCCTTTCTGTACTAGCCATGGAGTGAGGAGCAGGAATAAATGAGTGCATTCTGATCCCTCCTATTGCATGGGTAGGGGATTGCAGTAGCAGTCTTAAAAGTGATCTGGTTAGGAACATATGAGTGTGCAAGCATTGGGAAGAATAAATTGCAGGAAAAGGGGCTTAGGAATGAACGGGTCTAAAATGCAGCTTTTCCTGAGACCCAGGTCAAGAGGCAAAGGACAGTGATTACGCCCTGATGACCCTCAGGATGGAAACACTGATCACTGGCAGCTCCTGAAGGCAGCAAAAGGCCCACCCAGAGCTGCATGTGGCTGCCATCCAACAAGAGGTCGACTCATCCTGGGAGCCCCTTGGCTCCCAAATCATCATGGGGGGCCCTGGATGGGTGCCAGTGACACACTGACCCTGCAGCCTCACTGCTGGGCAGGCTGCTCAAACCGATGTGTCTTGGTGAGTATTTTGGTACGAAAGTGACAGTGTGAGTGAGTGAAGACAGCTTTGTTTTAAAATAAAATCACCTTCCTCTTCTGTAAGATTTGCTGAACTCTGTGATAATCCAGCAACATTTCCTACTCACAGACAGCGATCAGCATCTGCTCACCAGTGACACATTGCATGCATAATTAAAGCTTTGGGAGCCTTATAGGGTCTTTGTGGGGTGTTGCATGTCTTCTCCACAAATATCCCATCTGTGAGCAGTTAAGTACTGGAAAAACACTTAAGCCAAAACAAAACATGAACAGAAGAACTCAATCACCAAGATCTTGTTATGCTTCTTCAGTGCTTTGGTCCTGGAGCGCTGGGTGTGTGGGTGGTGCTGCTTGGTGGGCTTGGGTGGGATGCCAGGGGGAGGGGGTCTTATTGGTGTGTGTCTTCCTGCAAGACACCCTTATGCAGTAGGTGTCAAGTCAAACCAAAAAATAAGAGTTGTTCATGATTTTGTTTTAAATGAAGAAAGGAGAAGGTTTTGCTCTGTCTTCCTTTTATGTTTTGAGTAAAGCTTTGGCTGGCTCACGGGGTTTATAGGACTCTATTCTTTTCAATTGAATAGCTACATGCTTCTTTGTTTTATCTCCAGCTTTAATTTTTAATCTTGCGTGTTTCACAGTCATCTGTGGTCTACTGAGTGTGTAACAGTTAATTTCTTGCTCTGTTTTTTCTGTCTCTTGCCATGGGTCAGGTGAATTAATAGGGGAAAAAAAAATTAGCTGTTTGATTTGCATCTTCTTCCATGGTACTTCCTGTAAGACAAGCTGCTTTTCATGCGTGGAGAATCCTTGCCTCTGTCACTGATCGCTGTTGGGCTCTGGGAAGTCTATTTACATTTATTATTTTTTTTAGTTAGTGTTTAACTTGGGCTCTCATCAGGTTCTCTCATCTACGTGCTCCAGTGAAGATGCTTTGTACTGCCAAAACAAGATGTAGTTGGTTCTTTATACCATGGACATGTGGTAGCAGAAGTTTCATAGGTCTGGGGGGGGGGCGGGGCGTGACAATGCCATGGTTCTACCTGAGTTTGTTTTCCTTAAGCGGTTGGAAAGACTTTTCAGCCCTAGCATAAGGAATTCTACATTCCTTTCTGTCGTGCAGCTCAGAGGTGAAAGGTGTGGTCTATATGCACTGTTCTCCAAAATTGCTGAAGTGTGTACTGTGGATCTACACCTTGGAATGGTGAAGAAATCTGAGAGATTGGTCACTGCAACGCAGTGATAGTATTAGAAAAGTTGATCCCCTGGGATGCCTTGTAAGCCTTGCTGTACCTAGGCAGAATGTTGTTTGGCATCATAGGTCAGTCTGGATGAGTAGAATTTACTGAAGGAAATAGGCAGTGGAGAAATTTTCTGTTGTTTACATGAATTGATGTTGATTTGATGTAAGGAAAATAACTTGAAAATTGGATTCCTCATAATTCCCTAAAAGTGTTAAATGCATTTTCACCAGCAGTAAACTGATCATTTATTAGTCTGAGTCTAGTCATCTGTTCTTTCAGCTGCAGGGGCATATCTTGAAATTTTCTTAAGTAGGAGAAAGATCTTTTTAAGTGATTCTGTTGGAAGTATACCCTAACGATCACTAGTTTGGATCTTCGTTACCAAATTCATTTATTAAACATACTTATATTACAGAAGTATCACGGTTTTGCAGACATAAAAATAAGAAAAAGCATAGCTGAACAAACTCAGTTGTCTGAAAAATACTATGGATGATCAATCCAATAATACATATATTATGAAGATGTAAAGATTACAAAGTAAATGAATAATTAGCACACTGGCAACCTTACAAAGTCTAAGCCTTTACTTACTTTCAATGTTTATTCTTTCAGGTATTCCTATATTCTTGCCACAAATTAGCATATTTTCTTTAAATTCTTTTAAAATTCCATTTCCTACAACATTCAAGAAAGTTACTCTATCAGGATAATTATTCATCATTCTACCTGGATTCTGAAAGAAGCTGTGTGCTATTTTGGTTAGATCCTGAAGGTGGATGGGGGGAGGCACAGCAGAACTAGAGTTAAGTCAAGGTATCATTTTTCATTTGAACAGAAAAGTTTGCTGTTCGGCTGGTTTCCTGCCAGTTATTCCTATACTAAGAGAACAAACATTGAGGAGTTAAACTACCTTTACGTAAATTAATAAAGCGAATGGCTAGTGAGCTCTGGCAAACCTACTGGAGTGCTAATAAATGAGATCGTATTTAAAACCATACCCTGGAAGCAAAACATATAACCTCAGTATTGGTTGCATTTACTGCTGTTTCTTGGTTTGTCTTTTTTAAAATTTCTTTTATTCACTGAAAGCTTTTCTAGGAGATTGGCCAATCTGCTGGTGACATTCAGGGATGGCAGAGAATTACCCATCTATTTCTTTGTTGTTGGAAAGTCTGAAATATTTATTTCAAAACATACCAGAAAAGCCTGATCCTATTGACTATGTACTTTTCATTGATGATCACAGTAATGACATACGACGTACTTGTCACTACTAGTCAAATTAGGACCATTGTCTCTCCTAACTTTTTTGCAAGATGAAAATGTTGGGTGGATTGGGGTTTTTTTTACCACTTCCTGCATCTTCATCTTCTCTTGCTAAGAAGTCAGCTTTCTTTAGCACAAATCAGTATTTTGCACCTCGAAGGATTGGAATATTCTTTTAATATAATTACTGCAAAAACATTTCCATAAGAAGTTAAGATAAAGATTTTGCTGTCTGTGAATTCTATTTCTGTTTTTCTTCAGAGACTCTATTGCAGGATAAAGATGCTATGCTTTTTCTTATTTTTATGTCTGCAAAACCGTGATACTTCTGTAATATAAGTATGTTTAATAAATGAATTTGGTAACGAAGATCCAAACTAGTGACTGGGATACTAGTAAAAAGAATAAGGGGTCCTATGTTGCTTCATGAGCACAGTTTTTCTCCTGAAATGCTTACATAGCAGAAATTATAAATTCACAAGCTAGTCTTGAAATAAGTATACAGATAACTATAAAACATATCCATCAAATAATTATAAAATATGACCGTCCATAGAAAAAACATTTAACATGCATATGGTATTGAAGCAATATTGATTTATGCTTTATAACCCACAGCGACTGATGAAATGCTATCTTTTCCCCACATTTTAGCAGTGACAAAGGCTTGCTTCCTCACAGGTTTAGAAAAAAATCAAGTTTTTACTTTGAAAGCAAAATTAAAAGCTTTTTAATTTTCAGCAGTTGAGAAACTTTATAGTTCAGGTAGAAAAAAACATTGTCCAAGTAGATGCTTTTACAGGTGCTTTATTTTTCTTTGGAAACCTACTGCATATTATAGAACTTAGTTTGGAAAGTTACTAAGAGTTTCATAATTTTGCTTGCTTCTCCTGAAGAGTGTGTGCCTTCATACTGTGGTTCATTTAATGCAACTAAACTTGACTAACTTTAAGCTTCCCATCTCTATAGGTGGCATAACATTATTATGTCTGAGGGGGAGGAGGTATAGTGGACAGGAAGGGCCTTAGATGGTGAAGGAAGTGCCCAGGAGAATGTGGAACTGTATTCAATACAAAATGGGGAAACTTTTCCGTAAGCAGATGTCTGGCTCTGTGCACTGAATGATAGTGAGGGAAACCTGAAAATGAGAAACATGGCTTACTATGTGGTGATGCTTAACTCATTTTGCACATAATTTGTTAGAAATATTGTGGAAAACATCCTGTGCAGCTGGACTTTAGCTTTCTGCTTGATATGGCTGTCAGTGTGTTAAGTTTTGAATTTAATAAATCTAGTTTTAACTAAATGTTTTTGTTTTCTTTATTGTAATTACTTTTGCTAGAGGTGTAACATTTAAGCCCAGATACATCAAAATGTTGACAATCACAAAATAATTTTGGGATTTGGAGAATATTTTTCCACAAACAGGAATGCAGTTCTTGGCCTTGCTTCGGCCATATAAGAGCAGCTTTGGCCTTTTCAATTGGGGCAGAGCTGTATGTCAAATACTACTTAAAATAAATCCTGTCTTTCTGATGTTTAGAATGTATAAATCCTATCTGTTCATGACACTTGCGTGTTTATGGACATATGCATTGATATCTTTAACTCTTACTCTTGCTTGTGATTCTTCTATATGTTATTTTCTTTATTTTGTACACTGTAGGGAATTATTGCTGAAGACTGAGCCGTATCTGTATGTTGCACAGATGTTGCCTTGCTAGTGCTGTTTTCTGTACCTGGAGCTTTTCTTCATCCGCTGGGCTCAACTGCTCAGTTTGGGTATACCAGGTGGCTGTGGGAGTTGAATTGTTCTCACAGTTTATATGAAACTCTTCCATTTTTCTTTGTTAGTGTTTTACCTTTCTTGTAGGCATCCTGTTTTGTTAAGCAGTGTTATGAAGCTCTGAATATCTGATGTGTTTACAGAGGTGGAAAGCTGTAGTAGTGTCTCTGTTACTACATGGTATCAGATTATTTTCCATTTGTTCTTTAATACCATGTTGCAAAACATTGAGGTCTGTTGGGACTCTTTAAATGCTATGAATGTTACGGGCTTTAATGATCACTCAAACCTTTTTGCATGTAATCTTTTTTTCTGACACTGGAAATCTGGCAACTTCCAGGTCATTTCATTTTAAAACAATCCAAATGTTTGTAAATTGCTTGAAACACAGTTGGTATTTAAAAAAAAAAAAAAAGGCAATTATCTTTTCCTTTGACTGTCTAAAATAAACAACAAATGCTAAGAATCCTCTTATTCTAATTCCTCCATTTGGTTGTTTCGAAGTAATTGATGAAATGTTATTTATCAAGGCCTTAACTCTACAAAAATCTTGTATGTAAAAAAGATGTGATACCTTTGAATGGAAAGGCATGGCTGTCTCTATGAATGATGTATGTGAAGCAGTATAGCTTTTATACTGTTCAGCATTGCCGACTTATTTCATGCAGACTAATTGGAGTCATTGAGCCTGGCTTCAATGGGGCTTTGAACTGGTTCTTAACTGGGCAGGGTGTCCCAATTACTGAGATGCTGAATGTATGGTATATCAACATGGTTCATTAAATTAGGTACTTGCCTAGCGCTGAAGGCAACGAAGCTGGTGAAGGGCCTGGAGAATAAATCTTATGAGGAGCGATTGAAGGAGCTGGGACTGTTTAGTTTGAGGAAGAGGAGGCTGAGGAGAGACCTCATCACTCTCTACAACTACTTGAAAGGAGGACGTTGTAGAGAGGTTGGTGCTGGTCTCTTCGCACAGGTAATTAGCGATAGAACAAGAGGGAATGGCTTCAAGCTGCAACAGGGTAGGTTTAGACTGGACATTAGGAAAAAATTCTTCACAGAAAGAGTGGTCAGGCACTGGAATAGGCTGCCCAGGGAGGTGGTGGAGTCACCATCCCTGAATGCGTTCAGGAGTTGTTTAGATGTGGTGTTGGGGGATATGGTGTAGGGGAGAACTTTGTAGGGTGGGGTTGATGGTTGGACTCGATGATCCCAAGGGTCTTTCCAACCTGAATGATTCTGTGATTCTATACCACTGTCATGTAAGGCACGCCTGTCCCTATGTGGCACTCAAACTCAATCGTAGAGAATGGTGCAGAACAACTGTACTTCCAATAAACAGTTTCCTTAGTGAAAACCAGGGCTGACAGAAACTGCTTAGCCTTGGCAGACTAGACTAGCTGGCTGAGAAGAGCATCTCTGGACTGAATCTTGGATAGAAACATGGAGTTTGTATTTCCGTTGTGGAAGTACATGAATCCTAAGAGGGTTCTTGTGCTGCTAATTCAGGGGGCATGGGACACAGAGAGTTTAGTATGGTATGTTCTAATTTCTTGAAAATAAGTGACCATAAAAAAGCAACTGAAAAAAAAAAGTCTGCATTGAATTGACAGTGTTAAATCTTTGATTTATAAAATTGTGTTTGTCGATAGTTATGATAAAGTATTGGGTTTGTATTTCTCCTCACTTAGGAGGTTTCTGTGAATTTTAGTACCATAATCAGATTTAACCTGCTGAAATATTTGATTCTACAAATTGTTCAATGAATATTTCTTTAAAATGGATAGAGCTTTTGTCTTAAGGATTAATACAACTAGTACCCTAGTTTTGCCAGGTTTGTTATAGTAATCTCAAGTACAGTGCTGTATTTCTTACAGTGGCTCCTTAAAAAGCCCCGAAGGGTACCACGTCACTTTGCTGAGGTGGGAAGGAGTGATTCTCTCTTGGTCTGCAGTCTCTGTGTACGTGAAGATGAAACCACGGCTGCCCACCTGCTCTTCCAGAGGCAGCCTCGTTTCTTTTAGGCTTGTGTCGTCTCTAGTTTGGAGATACTCCCATATAGATTAGAGAATGACTGGGGTTTCATGGCTTGCATGCTAACCAGAGGATTAAGAATGTCGTGGGCAATGGCTTGAGATCCCAGCCTGGTCAGAAACACCTGTGTGAAGCAGCTGTCTCCCAGGTAATTCCAGAAATGCTGCTCTGTGGTTTTGTAGCATTATTTTGCAAAGCATATTTGCAATCTTGGCAACACTTGGGAAGCCCAGTTGTTCAGTCCCACTTGGCAGAGCAGAGAGGTGTATGTTGTTGTAATACAATACATGTGTATGTCTTCAAGTATATCATCCTTATTAACCCTTCTACAAGCTTCTGTAGCAGCTGTGTAACAACTGCATCCACAAAAGAGAAGATCATAAAACCGATGTCTGTATTTTCCAGTCTCTCTACTGACAAATCATGAGCAGAATGGATCTGGTTTACATCTCCACTAGAGGACATGATTTGTTGGGTTCCATATTGTTTTCTTTGAAATACTCTTTTAAAGAAAATATAGAGCCAAATAACTACTATACTTAGTAGTTGGATCACAGAGGTAAGCTTGCTTAACATTTCAATGCAATTCCTGCAAACCCACCTGAAATGGGTGGTAGTGGAGTGGAGATGATTTTGGAAGAGTCCATTGGCTGAGTGAGCAGGTGTTTTCTCGATTTGGCCATTGGAGTAGTTCCCTGTAAAAGGGAAGATGCCTTTTCTTAGGATATGGTTCTGGAAGGAAGGTCGGGTATGTCTCTGTGCTACTGTGTTAAGGGGTAGGGGGAATTAATAGCATTAATGAATTCACAGTAGTTCATCATGGTTCATTAGTAGCAGTCTCATGAAGTAAGCTGTATTTTAAACTTTTTTCTGTGATAAAGATGATCCTCTTACAGCGCTTAGACACAATTTCATTATAATGGCAAGTATTAATTCTTAATTGGTACTATAGAAAGAATAAATTACAAAAGAATGTCCTGTAACAGACTTTAGAAAGTCATCAGTACAATTTCTTAAATAAGCGGGGTTTTTTAAATACAGGTGGCATGATGGTTTTTAAATACAGGTGGCAGGTTCTATGTAAAACTCTTTAATTGTGATTTTTTTTTTTAAGTTTAATACTTATATTTAAAAATAATCTCATGGTTTAAAAATTACCCTTGTTTTAAAGATGGGAATAACTTCAGAGGATACAAAATGAGTAACTTTTTAATGATCAATTTTAGCTTTCAGAGAAATGTAAGAATTGTATACACAGGTAATTAATTCAGCAATTGATTACTATAAGCTATTTATATTGGAAGGTTTAGACGTAAAGATTTATTTTTTAAAAAAAACCTTTTAGGTACATGGAAGAAATTCCTTGTTTATCTGTGGGCACTAAGTTGTGTTTAGGAGAAATAAAGCACTTCAGTTCTGTTTTCATTCTCTGCTGTTACAAAATTCTTGTTCCCTTTCTGTCATCTCTCTGTCTGCTAAACAGTGGGTTGTGTTAGCATTTGAGCCTTTGTGCTTGGACAAATAGCTGGTTTATTTTGTAAATGGTAGAGAGACTGACTCATAGTCTGTGTAGCTTATTTGCTATTCTTAAAGGGAAGGATGATATTTTGCAGTTGGGTGTGTCTGTGTTTCACTGCTGATTTCTGAAGGGTAAAATTGCTTGAGCCAATTTTTTCTCCATGCTCCTGCATATGGCACAAATGAGATTCTCTTTCTCTTTTTGGCCAGAATCCTCTTAACGTCGATATATTGACTCCTCATTGGAGAAGCAGATTTAGATTAACTGTTACTCAAAAGTACAACATGAAGACTCTCATTCTCTTCTGTTCCTTTCCTTTTTTTATTTTTTTTTTCTTTTGGCACCTGTTATGGTTACAGAAGTATTTTACCCCTTCATTTTGAAGGAAGAGAAGGGTACAGTCTTGCTAGTCTTTAGGGGCAGAGAGAAGAGCAAATAGAAAGACTGCGTGACACTAAAGTTTTGCGTTACACAAAGAATGCGCAGCAGACTGCGTGTGCTCATGTGTCCTTAACAGGTCTGTGAGGCAAGTCTCCATTCAGACAGAAAGATCTCCTTGACTAACCTCCATGTCTGTGCAGTTTGACTCAAAGATGTTTTTTCAACTTCTCATCAGTTTGTGAGTCTGTTAAATAGACAAGTGCACACGGTTCTACTGAAAATTAATGAGAATTGGGCTTCCAGAATCCTCGGTGACTGGAAGTCCCACCCTCCATTTCATATTGTGATACCGAGTCATTTTGCTAAGTAGAAGACATGCTTGTCTTGTGTGAGAAGGGGTTTTGCTGGAGTTGCCAAGCTGTTGGTTGAGCATGCCCTGAGGAGTCTGAAATGCCGCTGGCTCCACAACCAACACCAGCTGTGCTGCATGCGGGTGTTGTTCAAAGGTCTCTTCCTCCACAAATGGTAGCCCTGACTTGGTCAAAAATACTGTAGTTGCTGTAGGTCTGCTGGATGTGTTAAGGTACAATGGCATGGCTAGATCCCAACGTGAAGGCTGATGGTCTGCGGTTCAGTTGTTCTCGCTTAGTATCTGCAGATGTGGAGTGGGGAATGAGCAGTTGGGATGAGTGCTTTAAGTAAGTATGCAGGATGAGGCGATATTTGTTGCCTTTTCTCTGAGGGACTCCTTCATAACTCGGTTTCCATTGCTTTTACCTTCTTGAGTATTTTTTTCGCCTAGCCATAAATGGTAATTTGTGTACAGAAAAGATCCTGCTGACTGCAACTGCTTTGTATTTCTGCTGAGACATTGCTGGAGTTTATAGTCAGCATTTTTACTATAGTGAAATCAATGTTTTATTGCTGCTTAATGTACAGGAAGTAAATCCTGTCGCAGAGTTCCTTGTTACTTGCCACTTCTTAAAATTATTTTTTTTCTTCAGCTCGCTCTGTCATTCCCTGTAGAGAATGGTGCTTGTTCTCTGCAGTTGTAAGTGAATTGTGAGACTCCCCACCCTGAGCCATATTTCCTTCACGTTTGTTTTGCGGCAAATGTTTTAGGTTGCCTGGCATCTTCCCCAGACCAATTAACATTAAAATCTGTCAAGAACAGTTCAAGCAAAAGAACCTAGCCTCTAACGTGTCAGACTACAGTGAGCAATTGCATTTTTGACAAAATTTAAGACAAGCATCTCTGCTGTTTAAATTATTATTCTATTTAGCTGAGATTTTCTTCTTCTGCACTGTTTACTGTCTGTCTGGCAAATGTATTCCCTAAACATAGGCAATGCTCAAGTACAATCTCCATTCCAAACATTTTAGAGTCTGTAATCTCCCCAATCAAATACCTGTCAGAGCCAGAATCAAATTTCTACAATCTCATTTTCCTCACTCATGAACAGTAGAATTACTCCTTCATCACTGTAGGAAAAACAAGGAGGGTTGCTCTGTGGCGAGGCAGGGTTTTTTTATGCCTGTAATTTCTCCCTCTGTCCCTGATCATCAAGTTGAGCTGTTCTCCACTGCTTCAGGCGTGGTTAAAAGGAAGCTGAACTGAGGAAGTGACTTACATGTTTCCCTGCTGTATTTAAATGTTGTTAAGCCATAAAGATAAGGAAGAAATTTAATTCATTTTTTTGCAATTGATTTTGCAGTAGGACCTAGAAAGTCTAGACAAGGACGTTGTTACAAACATGTAAGGAAAAAGTGCAGCCTCTCTCCACAGAACTGTGTCAAACTTCTTGTCAGAGGTGGGCAAGAGATGAGGAAACTTGTTAAGACCCCTAAAATAGGGTCTTGCAGTGTTCCGCGGCAGCAGTAAAAGTGAACAGCATCCTGGACTATATTAGACAGTACACTGACGGAAGTGTTCCGTTCCCCTTTTTGTTGGCACTCATCAGAGCTCATCTGGAATATTGTGTCCAGGTTTGGACACCACCTCCCCTCTTTCCCCCAGCCCAGTCCAAGACAGACATTGATTGACTGCAGTGTGCTCAATGCAGGGCCACCAAAACTCTTGAAGGCTGAAGCGTGGACTTGTTCAGCCTGGAGGAGATGCTTCAAGAGGGGGAGAATCTAATGTCAGCCTTCCAATACAGACAAGGATGCAATCAAGAAAACAGAGCTAGGCTATTCTCTGAGGTGCTTGGCTGGAAGATTGGAAAACGATGTACATAAATCAAGATAAGAGGCTCAGACTTAAGGAGAAACACCCATTCACTGTGAGGATAATTAAGCACTGGAAGAGGTTGCCTAGCGAGGTTGTGGAATCTCTGTCCTTGTTTTCAAGTCCTGCCTGGCAAAGCCCTGAGCAACTGTGGTCTGAATTCAGTGTTGACTCTGCTTTTAGTGGGAGGTTGGAGGAGATGAACACCTAAGTCCTTTCCAACATCATCCATACAATGATTGTATGAACAAAGGAAGATCACGGTTTATAAAAGATGAGCCTTGTTGCTGATCAAAAAGATGTCAAATAGTTTTCAAGAGGCCATATTTCAGATTTCTGAGAGATTCATACCTCCAGCCACCAGAATTATACAGTGATCCAAAAGTATGACAGTGATGAGGAAAGTACAGAAAATTACCATAGTATGGAACAGCTTCCCTGTGAGGGGTGGTGGGTGGTCAGGATCCACAGCCTGGAGAAGAGGTAGCTGAATGAGTGTAAGATAGATCCCACAGAGTATGGAGGATGTGAACCGGGAGCTCTTACCTCTCTTCCGCTAGCAGGCAAATGTGTGGCCATCCAATGCAGTAACCAAGAAACGTGTTGAAAATATAAGGAAACAGTTCTCCCCTAATAAAGGTAGTTATGTGGAACTGCTTGCTGCAGCTGTCAATTTAGATAAATAAATAATCCTCATGTATTTAAAAAAAAATAATGAAAAATTACTCGAAGAAAAAAAAAATCAATTGAGGACTCTTAAAGAGGACTCTACCACAGACTTGGGAAAAATATATAAATGAAAATACCTGGTTTTGGCTAGTACTGGAGACAGAAGATGACGCTCAGGATGATAGGACTACTGGACCTGCCATGTCCTGGTTCAAGGATCAGTCTGTTATCTATACATGAATTGTATCTACTCTGAATTTGCCAGACTTGCAAACTTTAAAATCAAAAGTCTGTTTTTTACTAGAAGAGGGCGCAGAGGCAGTTTGCACCTTGCTGCTGGTTTTGTTGACTTTCAACAGTAGTTCAGAATTCCTTCTGGCAAAAAAAAAAAAGAAAAAGGTGTTTTAGCATTGAATCTTTTCCACAGAATTTGCATCCTTTTGTAAGCTTATTTTTCTCTGGTTATAAAAGAATAAAAAAATAGTCGTTTGAAGATGTCAGTAGGCATATCATATATAGAGAGGTATTTAGCTCAGTAATTTTATTATGATACTTGCATATAATAAGGTCAGAAGGAAACTTTATTTCAGACTGCAAAAAATTATACTTGGGCTACTTTACCCTTTGGACAACACATCAACCATGGGCAAATTAATGTCTGCATACAAACAATTCGGTCTTTAATCACATTGAATAATAGTCCAGATCCCTTCTCTTTCTGGACAATCTGAGGAGGCAGCGGAAGTCCAAATGCCACGAATGTGAGCTTTTTAAATTAGGTGGTGGCAGTTTCTGATTGTCTACAGAAAATATCCAGTACAGAATCAAGGGAATGTAATTTAACATAATGCGCTTTGAATGCTGCAAGTGAGCATAGGGTATGAGGGTATTGTAACAAATTTATTCACTGTAGCTTTTTCTCAATGTGTGTGGGATTTTTAATCATCACAACATGTTTCAAGAACTGCAGATAGAGAACTGCTATAACAGCTTCTTTGTATTTGAATAAATTTATGTTAATAGCAAATATGTGATGACTGCCTGAAATGTAGGAGCAGAACTCTTAGAAATACTAATGAACTTCCCGAGCTTTGTGCACTTTTTCCCACTTCTGATTTGATGTGTATTAAATCTGCTCTGTGGGTATAGCATCCAGCAGCCGCCTTTGGAAAGCATGTGGGTGGGATGCAGAGGACACAGAAAGGGAAGTTTAGACCTGACTACAGCTGCCAGGAACATTTTTTTATGAAATGAAAACTTGAAGCAGGGACTATATTCCATAAAGAGTTTTCTCGAGTGAAGATAGGCTGTGTTTTGGCATGCTCTTTGTTGGTGTTTGACAGATGGTTCTCATCTTCCCTTCAGTGCTACAACAAATGTAGTACTCACCGTATTATGCCTGTGGCTGGAAGGTGGTTGTCTTCCACATGCTGCATCCTTTGCATTGATTTATATATGGAGAAGCCAGAAAGTGTATGCATATATGCCTACTATTAATTGATGGCTTTCCTTTACTTGTTGGCAGTCTTTGTCCACGTAAACGTGTAGAGACCATGTGATAGAAAGCTTGGAAGTCTCACCAAGATTGCTATCCCTAGAAAACATACTTAATCAAAAGGATTTCCAAATTTCAGCATTGGCATTGGCTGACGAATAAATATAGAAGTTTTAAACTATCCTCAAAGCTCTTGTTAGTACAGTCTTTACATGGCATGACAAAAAATAACATTAAATGGTATTTTAAGCAGAAGAGGTAACACTTGGAAGAAATATGTGTCTGTGCGCGTGTACTGTAAAACCAAAGATGTGATGCAGTTAAGCAAATACACTCCTTTGTTCAGCTGGTTTTGGTCTTGCATACTTAATTATCCATTTGAAAAAACATATATCTAGTCAATGACAAAGGATCATGTCTATTACTGGATTGCAGAGGTTCATAACAAATGAAATTTGATTTTTATGTATACTTAAGAGTGCCTAAATAGAGTTATTCCATTTTGTTCACTTTATGCTTTCTACTTGAAAACACTTGCAGTGAAATTAAAGGTTGAAATGCGTAAGCTACATTGTACTAGCTTTTATTTAAAAAAAAAAAAAAAAGAAATTTGTATAAACATGTTTCCCAAAGCTGTACACTCAGAGGTTTGTGTTCAGCTGTGAATAATCAACTGGCAAACACTCTACTCATTTCTAATTTTAGCATCCTTTATGCAACTGCATTATATAGAAAATGTGTGAAAGACTTTAGATGGCTTTTATCTGTCTGTATGGGAGGTCTCCATACCATATATAGTTTTCTGTTTTAGTGTCAATTTCTGTGCACTGACTCCTTCTTGGTGGTCCCTAACATCTACATGTAATGACACGTGGTTCAACTCAGACAGTCATTATTTTATTCGTATATATTAATTATAATTGCTTTTATTAAAAAAAAAGGCACAAATAAAACCAAAACCAGCGCGTGCACGCACACACACACACAAAACCCCAAGCAGCAAAAATAAGAATTTAATAAATAGCTTGTAATGGTGTAATGGGAATCTGTGAGAATACTCTGAAACCATTTGGAGAACAAAAATATATTCTGAACAATGTCATATTTCACACACGAAGTCTGTTCCTGTTGAATGATCAAATGCTTGTTTTTTAAGTATTTCTGAGGAAAATGAAATAGTCTCAACAATGGAGTTGATGAGACGTTTATGACAGACAGCTCATGTCAGATGTAGATGTGTTTAGTGACTAATTCTTGTGAACCAGTTCATATTATGTACATGTGCTAAATGGCAAAATAGCTGCTGAACTCTTGAGTGTTGCTGGTACGTTAACAGGTTGATTTAGACAACAGGAGACATTTGAATGTATCTGCCACTAAAATATCTTCCCTATAATTTATTAGTGAGGATCAAAAATGACATCACTGCACACAGGAAGATGAATTCGAACTGAAGCAAATATAGTTGTGTTGTCAGTGTCTATTAAATTATGTTAAAGTAGCCCTAAATAACTAGAATGTGAGGAAAGGCACAGTGAAGCAATTGCTTATGGAAGATGTTAATAAGTCAGTGTAATAATTCTGTATGTGCTGATGGACAAAAATGTGACAAATTTCAATAACATAGCCAAAGTCACAACTATGCTGGAAGGAAATTTTCATTTTTTGGAAGCCTGTGACACTTTTTTTTTTATTTTAACACCGATTTCTGGAAAGGTGTCAATGAGAGAAGATAAATAGGAGGTACTGGAGCTTAAATACTTTTTGTTTTGCATTTGGAAATTAGTTGCTAGAGGACTCTGATGAAATCTGCTTGTGTTCAAAACCAATTTACTAATTTGATAGATGATCGTAATACTTGCAGCTGACTGCACGTGTCCATTTTACAGGGATATATGATTATAATTGTATGACGCTGAGAACTGGTTCTTTGAACCTCTGTGTAGGGTAAAGCAAAGCTGAGATGTTTTGAAGTCCTTTGGTGGTGTGGGTTGGTTTTTTGTAATATAGTGGGTATGTCAGTCACAAGGAGAGGAGGACCCTGTGTGCTACTTGCGTCCCTCCGTCAGAACTTTTACTGTTCTCTGGATCTGTTCAGTGGTGTTTTGGAAAAGGAACCCTAAAAGATTTGTAGATGAAGGTGGTGGGGGTTGAACATCTTTCCTAGGTCAGATTCTTCCAGTTCTGTTGCCCCTTCAAGTATAGTTTAGGATATGCACAACCATCAGCTGAAAAAAAAATGTATAAAAAAACCCATTCAGATATTCAGTTCTAAACACGGTCATATCTCATTCTGTAACTTCCTGACACTTCAAAGCCATGCACATGAGAATATTAATGGTTGACCTCATACGGAAGCTGCTGTCATATCAGGGCTTCAATTTATTTTTCAGCTTCCTCCTTGATGTCAAAGATGACTGTGAAAACAGTGACTTATAGAGGCTATTGCAGAAGCACAGTTAAAGGAATGCTTCAAGACTGCACAATCCTCAACTTGTAACAGGGAAACTGGAAATAAATCTCTTTTTCTGTAACTCTTTTCCTGGTCTTGATGGCTACTTTCCTGTTGCATTGGTAAGATACATCCTGCTAAGATTAACCATTACTAAGCAGTAGCATCAGCATAGCTCTCTAGCTATACCTCACAAGAATCTTTTGTTTCTAGTATTGAGGAACAATATATATATTTACATTTATTAGTTCCCTTCACTTGCTTGTAGTTTACATGCAGTGAGTTTCCCTCTTCCTATATTTGTTTCTCTTGGTGGTTTTTTCCTGATGTTTCTTTGTTCCCTACTTTGCTAAACCAAGTTTGAGGAATTGGTTTTATTAACTGAGACATTAAAAAGAATCAGTGGGGTTGCTGGCATAAGAAAGACTTGCAGGAACAGACCTTAAAGTAATACTAGAGAGAAAAATCTTGAAAATTCATATTCAGAACCTAGTTCACTTCTCCTTGTTGTCTGCTTTCCATTGCTACACATTGGGCAAAATTCTTGTTCTTTTGTTAGCAGTTACTTCTGTTCTTCGGTTCTTTCTAGTACCTGGATAGTATTTCCTTATGTCTTGCATTTTTATGCATGTAACGTATATTACTTGTGCTTTAATCAAAAATTGCTAGTCTGAGCTGCCAGTCACTGCACAGGTATGACAAAAAGTTCTGTGGTTTAGCGGGATTTTTTAGTCTCTTTGACAGATGTTGTGGTGAGATGATAAGCAGGAGGGAGAGATTGTATATTTGGCAAGAAAGTTACACCTTTCAGAGCAAACACCTAGTTTCAGGAATCCTCCAGTAATAACCTTTTTATTTTTTTTTTTTAAGCTGACTCAAACTTTCCAGCACCCAAGGAAAGCTGTACAATGACTGTGAAACTGTTGCTTTTCTTCTTTTAAAGCCATTATGGAGCCATTTGTTCTAGTAATACCAGTTTGTAAAACAGTTCCAAAGTGTTTTCTCCACCTGGAAAAGAAAGCATTTGTCTGCGAAAGAATGGAAGAGCTTACATTTCATAGCTGCAACGTGAATATATAATTACTATTTCCCCGTTGCCACCATAATAGAAATTAAATGGTAAAACAAAGCATTTTCTCTGTGAAATGTTATTGTAGAGAAAAAGCAGTGCTGCAGAACTGGCAGGCTGAGCATTTATGAGAAATTTCCATTTAATTTAGTAATTTGGTGAACAAGAAGAATGTTGCTAATAAGGAGACACATGAGAAAAAAAATACCGAACTATTTATTATCAAATATTTTAGTCCAATAAAATTGAGTTTCCTGAATGTTCTACTTTTTCCTCAACCTAAAGGAGGTTACAGTTTTGAGAAATTGCAGATATGCATGATGGCTCCCTGCCATTCTAACTGGTGGAGAAATAGAAAGTTTTGGGGAAGAATGGCCTAGGAGCGTTCCATTCTTCTATGCTTCTTGGTGCTGGGATATATTCTTCTCTAGAAGAGACGTGCATGCAGAGACTGCCCATTTGTTTTTTATGAGACGGGCCATTAAAGCGGTGCTTGGCACATTTCTTCTGGCGGGCAACATGTGCTCGAGGTGAGGGTAGGAATCGGAGCATGCTGGGGGAAAGAAATGGAGAGCTAAAGGGGTAACCATTTGGTTTTAGAATAATTTTTGTAAATGTTAGTTTTATGCATGGAGGCACATCGAGACTAAGAAGCAGTAGGTTGATCTGTTATGAGAAGTAACCAGATTGTACATTTATCTAGTCTGAAGACAGACATACAACACTGAAATTGCTTAGCTTGGCGGCTAAGACCGTATTATATGGAATGTGAGCTCCAAAGTTTTAGATAGATGTATTTACTTTCTCTGTAGGAAAAAATGAAGGATTATCTCCTATATGAATACACCATTTTTGTATGCATACATCCAGCTTGTTTTTCATAATAAGATATTCTTGGACTGTCATTACTGAGATAAAAATACATAATTTCTGTTTTTCTTTTGCTATTTTGTTTAAGTATCCACTTCTTTTCTTGTTGTAAGGAAGAAAAAAACTCAAACAAACAATTGAAGCAAAACTTAGAGATTAATGGAGAGATTCAGGGTTCAGAACAGTCAAGGGGTTCTGGAGCATGTTGCTGGAGTGCCAGTGCCTGGGTATGGCTGTTCCTAACTGCGTGCCCTCAGGGAACAGATCTGTTGGGGCAGTTTGAACAGGATCAAGCTATAAGATGCGGCAGACCTCAGTATGTTTTTTCTACTTGCTTTAAATGGATAAATATCCCCTGGATGATTTTTCAGTGGGAACAGGGTTTTTTCACTCTTTCCTCTGATTAGTGAAATATGCAATTTTTTAAATCTTTTTTTTTTTTTAAAGACCTTCTTCCTTCCTTCCTTCAAATAAATTATTCACTGTAGCATCCCTGGCAATTATTGCCTAGGTGAATTTGAGGCTAAGAATTCTTACCTTATTACAGCTGGAATTAAGAAACGGACAGTACTGAGATTCAGAAGAGAAAAACAAACTCTGCTGAGGTTCACAACTTCTTAAGGTCACCACGATATTTCTTACCATTTTTCATGCTGCTCCTTCATTAGGTACATGAATGTATTGTGCACATCTGTTTTCAGAAATAAAAATGCAAAGGAGCATTGGGAATGCAAATAGTCCCTAAATTCTAGAGCTTGCCCTTTTTCCCGTGAGATTCATCAGCGTGGCCAGGAGACAACTGTCATCACTACTTATGTTACTCTCGTCAACCTTTTTACCAAGAATGATACCAACAGAGGGCTGTCACTACTGCTCTCTCATAGCAATTTAGGGAATGGGAGCAGCCTAGGGGACAGTTTACGCAGAGACTTGTCTCCTGTAGCTGGTTTTGCAGCAACGACATTAAAAGGGCTGCCAGATCCACACTGTAGTGATGGATTTATGTTAAAAAATGATAATTTGTATTTAGGGTGTCATCTTGAAATGAAACAAGGAGGTATCAATCTGCCTCCAGTTATGTCTAAGGAAAAGATTATTCATTGCTCCTTAAGGAAAAAATGTATTTAAATAGAAATCTAAGCACCTTAGGCTTCAGTTAGTTTCGGTCTATGCAGTAGTATATGATTATCTTCATATTGTTTTCTTGTTCTCTCATGCAGGCTTTTTAATCAGTTGCAACAGTAAAGTAAGATAAATCTTGTAAATTAAATGGGGAAAACCTATAAGTTTTAAATACTATTGTCTTAAGCGGTTTGGGGTGGGGAGAGCAGTACTGCAGTTTCTTCAGCTTTTGTATGCCAAATTCCTGTACTGTTTAAAATTGGTAGTACTTCTGCTTTTTTCTGAATTACGCTTGTACTGTGAATAAAATCTTCCTTGTCCAAATGAACTTATTTTTATTATTTCAGTGTGATTTAACAAAAGGTAGATCTTGGATGGAAAAATCTGAGCTGGAAACTTGACTCACCCATAAAGAACAAGATGTCATGTCCTGCTAATCTGCTGCACTCGGGAAGGTCCTGAGGGGGAAAAAGCAGGGGAGGTGAAGCAAGAAGAGCTAGGGATGAAACACTTGTCCCAGATCTTGGAGTCCATTGATTGTGTCTTTTTCCTGTTACTTCCTTTCTGTTCCACTCCTTTTAGTGGAAGAGGTGCTCAGGTACCATTGGTGCTATTGCAAGCTTTCATGTTCTTGGTGAAGTTCCTTCTCCGACTTTTTCTGCTGCCTCCCTCTCTCCTGGGTATTGTTCTGATTATTTGAACTTGTTATAGGGATGTCTGTGGTCTTTATTTTGAAAGTGATTCAGGATTTAATTTGTCACCTCTTTCATAAGCCCCTGCTTACAATATTTTATGGACATACAAATGGTTATCTTGGGAAGGTGAAATTTCATGTGGTGTACTCTTTGGAATTGGTATGATTTGGTTGAAGGGTATTTATAGGTATTTAGAGGTTAACATCTGTCTGTTTAGTGAGTTTGGGAGAGCGCTCTGTTCTCAGAGTGGGCCTTCTGTTGCAGGGAGTGAAAATGATGGATACATCTCCAGTTATGAATAATAAGAACTGGAAGTGTGTAAGGGGACAGTTCTCTGATGGGTTAAAACACATTAAAATTTAGATTATTTCTAAAATTCTGTGATAAGTGACTCAAATTTTGGGGTGCTACTCGATGCTATGCACAATATTGCCCTTAACAAATGCTAATTTGCAATTTGTCTGTTGCTGCCATGTATAGAATTGGAGGGGCTGGCGGGGAGAATAGCAATGAACTTGTCTTTCACAGCTGAAAATTGAACTTTCCCCTTGATGACACAGTGGTGTAAATTATCTGAGATTGCGCATGTTTTGCAGAACAGCCCTCTACCTCCACAATCAATCAGAAAAATGCTTTTACGGGAAAAATTTTTAAACCTCTCTTTGTAGTTGCATTTGGGGTAGTATTCAGCAGGTCAATGAAAACCTAGAATGTTAATATTTGCCACTGTCATTTTTTGCTTGTAGTTAAGGCCAGAGTAGTTCAAGCGTGTGTGCATGAACAGGTTGAATAAGCAGAAGTAAATTTAACTTCAGTGGTATTGTTTCATAATGGATACATTAATTGCATATAAAATAAGATATGTTTTTGTTCATTACACAGTTAAGAGTAAAAGGAAATTATTAGTTCACGCAGGGAAGGGTCAGTTTGTTAATTTAAGTTCCATCTGTGGTGCAAATGTCAAAAATATTCGTTGTTTCTGCTGGTGGGAGATCCGATAGATTAAAAACTATTTATGTGGCAGGCTGATACACTAATGTTACTGATTTCCTACAATACAGGAAGGAATTAGTCCTCCTAAGCAGACATATAGTATACTTGATCTCTAAAATTTGTAATTCTGTAAGGGGACTCCAAAGGATGGCAGATACTGCACTATGCATAAAAATCCTGATATTGAGATAAAGGAGATTCCTGAAAGTTAATTTTCAGTATATTCTTAGTAGTTGGTATTCATTTCAGTGTTCCTTTATTAATTATGAAGACTCATGTTACAAATTAAGGGTATTTATCCAGACCAGGTGCACACACATTTTCAGTGCAGTGAATGCACGGAAGCATCCACACTGTTGACGCACACTGCACGCCTGTATTACATTGGACTGCATGAATGCAGCCTGCATCCCTTCTTTCCCTGGTAAAGTTTGGATGGGCAGCACCCTGGGATCAGTGCTTATGCCATCTCAGGATGGAAAAAAGGGGTGGTGGTGGAGGTGGTGTGTGTTTTTTGGTTTTGGTGGTGGTTGTTTTTCTGGCCAACAGACAAACAGGCACAGGGAGGGGACAGTGCTGCTGCTGTGCCAGTTACTCTGCCGCGTTGTAAGGGAGGGCAGGAAGAGGGAGCGCTGTTGCAAAAGTACAGGGCTGTGTGGTCTTCATGAGTGCAGAAAGCAGAAGCTAAGAAATCATGGTTAGAAGTGTGCAGTGTTGCACTGAACCGCATGTAGTTTGTAGGTCAAAGAAGCACACCTTGATGTGCGAAGCCAAGAATTTATTGTTGGCCTAAATGAAATTGTAACAGTGTCATGGCACTGAGCACCAGGCAGCCGCTCACTCACTCTCCCCCAGTGGGATGGGGGAGAGAATCAGAAGAGTAAAAGTGAGAAAACTCTTGGGTTGAGATAAAGACAGTTTAGTAAGTAAACCACAAGCCATGCACACAAGCAAAGCAAAACAAGGAATTCATTCACTGCTTCCCATTGTCAGGCAGGTGTTCAGCCATCTCCAGGAAAGCACGGCTCCATCATGCGTAACCATTACTGGGAAGACAAATGCCCTAACTCTGAACATCCCCCCCTTCTTTCTTCTTCCCCCAGCTTTATATGCTGAGCATGTCACATGGTATGGAATATCCCTTTGGTCAGCTGGTGTCAGCTGTCCTGGCTGTGTCCCTTCCGACTTTTTGTGTGTTCCCCCTCCCCCAGCCTGCTCACTGGTGGGGTGGTGTGAGGAGCAGAAAAGGCCTTGAGAGCTCAGCAACAACTAAAACCACCAGTGCTCATCCCAAATCCAAAGCACAGCACTATAGCAGCAGCTAGTTAGAACGTCAACTCTGTCCCAGCTGAAACCATGACAGTCTAATCAAGAAGTGTCATTTTAATTGGACTAATAATACCAGGTTATCTTGGACTCAAAAACCCTCATTAACAATATGCTTAAAGTTGTTATTCATAAATGTCCTTGCACTGACCTCTTTTGTGTCATGCTCAACTGTGCAACATCGAGGTCTTCCTCGAGCACAGCAGGGCAGGGGAGCGTTGGCATCCTCGGCTCTTCTCTGGGGGTGGTACAATACTGTCTGCACTAGGGGGAACCTTCCCTCTCTGTCTCAGGTCTGTTTGGGGCTGATTTTATACGTTTGCAGTCTGTTCAGCCACTCTTTCTTTTCTAAACGGCTCACAGGGTAATTGCAGAAGGACTTATTTTACTTAGAACTTTACCACAATATGGTTAAGGCGCATCATGGCAGAGTCAGCATTAAGCGGTAGCAAAGGAAACTCCCGTTAAGCTGTAGAAAATAGGTCATTGCAGAGTCTGTGTCCAGCTTTAGGAAATAACCCTCCTAACCCTCTCCTGACCCTTATCAATATTTGCAGTTGCAGCAGACCCGTGACCATTTAAAGCATTCCCTGGAGAAGCCCAAGGGCTGGAGTTATGAAGCTGCCCGTGGGCTACAGCTGCAAAGAGGAGGGGCAGGGCGGGGGCACCGTGCGTGCCAAGGAGAGGAGGTGCTCAGGGAGAGGATACGGAGGGCAGGTGCAAGGAAAACGGGACTTTACATCGTCAACGTACAGTCTATCAGAAGATGTTACCTAGCACTCCACATGCAGGTTTATGAAGACCATTTGTTAGCCTAGGCCAGGTAGTAACAGTTCAAAAAGTCGCTTTTTTTTTTGCCTTAAGCTGATGAACCGACCAGGGCAATTCGAGCACACAAGAGAAAATCAAAGGTTGGAGCGTATGTTGCCATTTTTGGCGTTTTAAATCTTTGATTGCGCTTTAAGCCTTTAACTTTAAAATGCCATTGATTTTCATTAGAGGGCTTTGTAATCTATTTCAGAACAGCTCTCTCTCTCAAAAAAATAAAATAAATTCTACGTTGTTAAGGAGTTATACCGATTTCCTATTTTGGCCTCTTTCCAGTCTTATAAATTGGGACTTAATCAGGGCTACTGAACTGAAATAGATTTTATAGAGAGTAACAAGCCATTAATAAGATCTTTTGTTTAAATAAGTCTTTAATTGCAGCTTTGTACAAATGTGATAGAGGAAAAATCTTGTGGGTTTCTTAGTGCTATGACTTAGTATTGACTAATATTTCTTCTCTGAGAGAAATATATGAAGAACTTCATTTATTCTAAATTTCTGAAAGGAAGTAGAACCACATCTGGATATAAGCTTTATTTCCCTAACCAAGTGTAGTTCAGGCATTAACAGAATTTTTTTGTTTCACATCTGTCAATTTAACCTTGTGTAGCAAAGTTGATTCATCAGTTTAAAGCTCTAAATTGTTAGAATAATCTACTCTAAGAAATTTTCAAGCTTTGGGAAAACCCTGTTAAAGCTTCCCGCCCTGCCCCACCCCATCAGTTCCAGTGTTGAGGGAAAAAAGTCTGGCCAGATGATGTATGAAAATGAAACAGTGTCCTTAATCAAACATGCCTTAAATAAAGTTACTCTAAGTGTATTGATTCCCCCTCCCCTTATTACTGTAGTCATCTTTCTTTCAGTCTCCATCTCCTGTTGAAATACCTGAAGCAGTTTTTGCCTGATAGCTCTTACGCAAGCCATCTTTAAAAAGTCTGCGTGTCTGTATCAGCAGATGAAAATCTGTTCATTTTCAGATTTTATTTTGAAAGGGACCAGTTGAAAACATTTCCCTTCTCCCTTTCAACAAACCTGTGAAAATGAGAGATTGCGAGGTGTCACGGTATGTTGCTGCAGAGCTGCCTGGTACAGTGATGTATCTCCGGATGATTAACGTAAGCACTACTCAATGTTGTATAATCGCTAATCCTTGTATAATGAGGTGGTTGGGCTGCTATTGCTCCTATGCCTCTGTCCTCCCTGCAAAACTACCTTGTTTCTTAATTTTAGAGTTTTCAAGTAAGTGACTATGTTATCTCTTTGGGACGAGGGTTATCCTTTTCAGCAGTAAGCCCAGGGCCCATTTTGCGGGCTCTTGAGCTTACAAATAGTGATCAGACTGGACTACTGGTTCCAGGCTTGAGACCTATAAAATGGTTTGCCATTTTTAATCCATTTGAGGAGCCTTTACAAATTCTTTTGGAAGTTATGCTGAATTCTGAGGTGGACATATAGTTGATGTGACATTTCTCAAAAGAAATGCAGCATTGTATTGATAACAAGCCATTTATTCTATTGATGTGTCACTTGGTGAGCACAGCAGTGACATGGCTTTTGGTGGTAGTTTTTTGTCTGTGAGCTGGGATACATCTCAGGATGTCACAGTCAGTGTATGTTGACACTTAGAGTCAGAAAGTAGAGAAGTAGATCACTTAAGCGTATGTCGATAGTAGCTAGACTACCAGTTAACTGTACCAGCCAACAGCAAGATCTCCCAAGGATTGCTTATCTAAGTGGTGCTCCAGGCACTTGTTGCAGCAGCTATGGAGTTAGCCGTGGGTGATCAATGCAAACTCAGGCCGTTCCTTCTACACGTTGGAAAGATTGATGTATAGTTGAAGCTTAAATACAGAAATCCCTGCAAGGAGTTTGGCTATTTATTTGAACTAGGCAACAGGTTTGCCAGCCAATACCTGGGTATCTTTTCCCATGCAACTTTACACTTACCAAAGTGTAAAAAGCTCAAATATGTTACAGCAGACATTTAGTATGTATGGCCTGTAGATTTCCGACCTATTTTCTGACCAAGAAAACAGCTGGACTTTCTGCTTCGGAAGTAACTCAAGCTTTATTAAGATGCTGAACCTAATTAGTTCCCATCCCAGATTGCTTTATCATTCTCACTTGGAAGTATTGCTCTTTGAGAAAAGGATATAGGATCTTTATTTAATTGGTTCACCATTTAACCACAAATTGGCCAGTAAATTTGTAACTGTATAACTTTCAAGTTTATGTTCCAAATTAGACTTACCTAAGGAGTATTTGCATTACTTTATGCAAGTGGAATAACTATCTTAGTTAACTAGCATTCAACAGTTATTTTCAGTTTAGATAAATCTTTCTGTTTAAACAATCAGAAATGGCAGAGTGAGAAAATCTTACGTATTCTTTAAATGTCAAAATTAAAATCTCAAGGTCTTAATTGAAACCTTCAACATTTTTTATATCTACTTCCCACCCCCACGGTTAGTAGAAATGGCCTTGTGTAGCACGCGGACAGAATCAAGTCCATTTTCCCCCTCTATGCCAAGAATCTTGAAAAATTGAGAATGCCCTAACTCTTCCAAAGGAGGTCTGTGTCCTCCCATTCAGTTTGTTCTAATTACCTTTGTAAAGCTTGTAAACATCAAGTAAAAAAAAAATAATCTTGCTGTATTTTAGGACTTCTTTTTGGCTGTGTATATAAGTGTAGCTCTGGAACATGTATTTGCAACCAGTCACTTAGTCAAGGGAAGAAAATTAAGGGTCAGTAACAGAAGGCTAGAAATTATATTTATTTTTCAGAGATTAAAACCCAGGCCTGATTAAGTTAATGGATAGTATTGGGGATGGACAGAGGGGTTGGGGCTTAAATGCTTCAATTAAAAGGAAAAAAAAAAAAAACAAACCCAAATTAACCAAAAATGAAATGATGCGTTAATTGTGAGGGTTAATAAACATCTGTAAATGAGTTGGAAAATTCTTTCCCAGTCAGAACCTAACACTTCTTATCAGAATGACTCTTTTAAATGCCTTTAAAATATGGTATTTTAAGAAACTCCAAGTCTTTACCTACTTTGCATATGCCTTCATTATGCATAAAAATTACACTTGACAGGTTAGTCTTATGTGAATAATTTTTTTCAGCTTGTTTCCCTATAGTATCAGAAACTGCTCAGGATTCCAAAACCGTAACTGAATATAAACATTGTTTTATCAAAACTTGTAATATTGCTTATTCCTAAGTTATTGGTGTTATTGGTATAGCCTACTTCTCAGCCTTCTTTTCAGTCTTCTTCCTTTACTTTCTTCTTCCCCTGCACTTCTCCACCGCACCCCAAGCATGAGGCTGGAACAGGTTATCCATCATCACGTAAAGGTTTCTGCTATATGTCATTGGATTGTCTCTGCTATTTGCAAAATTCATTTAAATGAGACACTGTTTAAAAAACAAACCAAAACCAAAATGAAACAAATGGAAAAACCCCACATGAGTTTCAAAATTAGTGTTCTAATGTTAGGAGGAAGAAAAGAGGAGAGAAGAGAAGGCAGGGAAAAAACATTCCTGGTACAAAAGATATTCTGTATGTAATTACTTATTCATTCATTTTTACATAGAGTAGAAACAGTGATTTATTTTTGGCATGAGACAAACTCAAAATATTTCAGTGTAGGCTTGCAGCACAAACATTTGTGAAACATTATTAAGTTTGAGCAGACGTATCTGAAGATATGTCACCTAGCCTTAGGCATGACCTTCCTTTCAGTGGTAGCTTATTGAAATTAGTAGTTCTTATCAACCTTCCATAAGACCTCTCAGCTGGTAGATGGATCGCTTTGCATATTTATATTGCAATGGTCAGCATGTTAGTTCTACTGAAATGGCTTTTACAGAGAGAAATTGAACAAGATGTGTGTACTGCTGCTTTAGAAGATGTTTCTTTTTAGTACAGAGTTTCTGAGGGGCTTGAATATAGCTATCAACATTTATTTCTGAGGCCTACATTGTGACTTTTGAGCTAAAAAGGCTCCTAAGTATATTGTGATATGATTGTAGCAGTGGAGCAGTGCTGGGGAGTCTACTGTAGACTGAAATTTAGTTTCATATTGCTTTGTGGAATGAGTTATGGTGGCAAACCAGCAACTCTGCCTGTGTAACTGCTGCTATGGTGGGGGGAGTTTGCAGTTTCGGTTCTGTCAGACGGTGGAGAAGTAACTGTGGTGGTGAGAGACATTAGCATGAACGTACTCTGGTTTCATTTAGGAACATGTATCATGGTAGTGAAATAGGATTTGGTTTGGGGTAAAGAACTTGACGCATATGGTCTGCTACTAATGATGCATATCCAGCAAGTTATTCAGCTGAGGTTAGTGTGGAAGCTCATGGCAGAGCATGGACCTACTTATGGAAGCTTTCACGGGGACCTCACTCAAGCAATTTGAATAATAAAAATGGGTGCGTTTTCCCTGTTACAGTTTGGCCAGTGGACTCTGTTCAGTGAATAGTAGCAGTGTTGTCAGACCCTATACAGTCAAATTTCAAATTTTTTGATGGTATCGGTACTGATGTCGGGACCACCTCTAAAAAGTTACATAAGACAGTGCATATAAGATGAGAAAAACGGATTCTCTTCCACTACGACCCAGAGGAGAACTCTCAAGTTATCCTTAGCAAGTTTATTAAGGAGATCAAGAAAGCTTAAGAGTATGGAATTTAATGATGAAGTCATTATTTTGAAGTGTTGATAATCTGAAATCATAAATTACTTTGCACTGATACTGCCTTTAAATAGAAAAAGTTATATAACATTTGACAGAAGGAGTATTTAATCCTAAATTAGCTTTTTAAGGAGCTACTGAATTGCTGAATAACACTGACGTGGAAAATTATAAATTCTTCTATAATGGGAAAAGATGCAAAAGGCATGAAACAGTGTGTGAGCTTGCAAGTGAAAGGTGAAGCTCAAGACCAACAGTTTGAACTAGGTAGCAAAATTAAGCAGCAATCATCTTGAGAAGCTGCCCATGCACATTGTTGAGTCCCGTTCACTCACAACGTACCCCATAGTCGCCTTTGCAGCCCGATGGGAGGAGAGGAAGGCTGGCTGTCCCCTGCCCTGAACGTGAGTGCCTCTGAGGTCAAGAACTCCTGGAGGGTGATGAGGAGCAACAGGGAAACCACAGCATCGTTTTGTTACTCATCTGTATTGCAGTCCTCTTCAGTGCTTGGCTCAATGCAGAGCGAGCAGCTGCTGGTGCTTATGCGGCGGTGACAGTTCCTTGTGCAGTTGCAGAGACGCTAGACTGGGGCATACCCATCTCTTCTGGTGGCAGCAGTAGTTAACATAGAGACCGTTTTTTTGGGGATCTCTGTTGGTATGCTTTGTCCAATCTGATCTAGTTGAAGATGTCCCTGCTTACTGCAGGGGGGTTGGACTAGATTACCTTTAAAGGTCCCTTCCAACCCAACACATTCTATGATTCTATAAGTGAACATGACTAAGTATGCAACTAGAAAGTAAATAACTTCCTGAAAGCTGTGTAGGAGCCTATACAATTTTAAATATGTAGTTCAGTAGAATGGGGAAAATAATTGATAGTATAAAAAACATTTCTCTTCTCATCTTTTGTATAACTCCGATCAGATTTTTCTTTGCTTTGTCTGCCTTTAAGAAATGCAACGTGAGATTTTTCACTGGATTTTGCGTTTCTAAATTTTTCTTGGAATATGTCATGATGAATTACACTTTGCTGCAAAATGTAATACTGTCTTATCTGTGCTATCGTCTTAGTGTGTAAATTGCATAGTCCCGCTGAAACTAGTACAGGTTTGCTGTGTTCAAAAGGGGTAAGTCTTGGATCGGTCACCTGGCTCCAACAGCTTAATGAAACCCGGCTCCTGGAGTCAAGCCTGTAGACAACACTGCTGCATGTGTTTGATTCTCTCCACCACTTTGCAAGTGTTAAAGAAATTAGCCTCAGGCCTCAAGTAACTTTTTAATCCAGGAAGTGAACATCTTTTGAAAAGTGCTGTACTTTGGTGGCTTTCCACTGCAGAGGCAAGATAGTTGTCTGCTTCCCATCTGGTTATCAGTGCTGACCCTACTTGAGATGAAGTGATGCCACACAAAATGAGATCCCCTCGCACTTCCAAACATGGGTTATTTGCAGTTTGTATCACTACAGCTCCAGAGGCAATTTTTGAACATTTACCCTCAGGATTCTGTTTCCTAGAAGATAAGCATAATACAGTCCTTTCCTTTCAGTATTCCACCTTATAACATTATTTTTTTTTCATTCTTTTTGAATGCACCCATTTCTAGGGTATCTGACGTGATCAGTGCTGATGACAGCCAAACTGACAACAGCAGGAGGAAGGAGATGGCGGTGGCTGTAAGGGAAAATGGGAAGCAGGGCATTGATGGTGGGGACTGGAGTTTGCTGGAAATGTCCTTTTTGTGAGGTCGGGGGGATGGAGGAGAAAGGGAAATTTCAGCAGTGTACAGCTGTAACTTTTGTGATCCTGTTCTGTTGAAGCCAGACTGAGCCATGCTGAACATAGTACTGAAACGTGGTGTTTTGGAGTTTTTAATTGTCAGTATACTAAATATGGTGTTTTATAGACTTCTGACAGATAAGTCTGTATGTTTCTACCTGATGACATAGGACTGTGTAAGACTGAGCTAGCACACCAGGCTTGTGGATTTTACACAGGCATAAGAATTTGTCTACTCGTATCAGCTTATAATGTCTGAGATTTGCATCAGCCAAAAAATAAGTATTGCAAACACAGGTAGACGCTTAGACATTAGGCTATTCTACTGAGCTTCTTGTACTGTACATGTAAACTTATTCAAATCAAGTTGAGTGGACATGAACTTGGAAAGTTAGTTATCTTTGCTTGTGTGCAGTTGCTACTCACTAATTGATCAAGTTGAAGAATACAGAGTGTATTATTCTATGAAGAAATCTTCACATCTGTGAAGATGTGAGGATTAGCTTTTACCAGTTGCATTGTAATTTCCAACTTAGTTTGGCTTAATTTTTGGTTTTGATTCATATTTCACTAGATGTACTGAATATGAAGCTTCAGCTTCTTCATTTAAAGGTTAAATATGGATCCATAATTATGGCCTAGCTAAAGATGCTCCAGATTATTGAAAATGTTCTGATTTGGCTAAGGAACATATCCTTTCAAATTCCCCATATCAGAGAGGATGAGTGAGAGATTCCTGGCAACTTGTTCAGTTTTTCTCTGTGCAGTCAAGCAGCTTGTTATCTCTTCGTGCAACATTTAGTAGATAAAACCATTTACAAATGAGAGCTTTTGTAAACAAAATAGGTAGCAGAGATGGGAAGGGAGAAGTGCCGAACTGGAAATAGCTCTTGTTTCTGTAATGGGCTGGATATCAAGTTCTCTGTTGATTACAAACATCTGAAAGGGTTGGACAGTGTGTGTTTCCTACATAACTAATACACCAAACAATAAATGGCTTTTTCAGAAACATATGATGGAAAAAGTAGGCAGTAGTCTGACAGCTAAGTTAGCAGCAATGAGAATAAAACCACAGATGCTAAATAGTAATCCCTCTTTATTTGGACACATACTGTCTGCCACTACCTTGGTGGGGAAAATCATAGTGAGAGAACACTGCCCCTAAGCTCGCGGGCATTCTCAGTCTTTTCCTTGCTAGTAGCCTCTTCTGATGCCAATTTCAGAAAACTCATTTATGAGAATTAGAAGAGCTTTGAATTTTGTTTTCCTGAGTCTAAGGATCTTAGTTGGTAAACTGAAGTGGTCCACAATGAATTTGTTTATAGTCAAAGGCTAATTGTAACAGGAAATACTTAGTGGAAGTGACCTGAAAATGTGTTCAATCTCAATTGTTTCCTTCTGGTTTCAAATTCAGTCTTTGTCCATTTAAAAATTAGCAAAATTAGTCTTAGAAGAAAAACCCAGCCTACCAAGGTCATATACAGTATCATATCTGTACAAAACTGCTCAAAGGAATTGAGAAAGGAAGGATGAAGTCCGTCTTGTTTATCTCAAATGGTGAGATATCCAGTTGCGCTGTATCCTGCTCTGCCAACAAAAGTAGTTTGTCTAAATTGAAGAGGGTCATAAAACGTGAGGAATGTGACAGATTGATGAGTGGGTTGAAAATGTTTATCCTGTAGAATATGGAGGCTTGGGCATGAAGACCATCATCAATCTGTAAAGCAAATGAGATAACTTGAGAAAAATGTGAGCTGAATGTGGCATAATTTAGGCATAAGGAGTAATTTATGAAGGGTTCTCATTTTTTTCCACAAAATCATTATGTTGGTGTTGGGTTGAATAAATGACTTTCATATCGTGTTGTCAAAGATAGTTGTTGTAACCATTCACTACGAAAATGTGGTTCCTGTGTCCTCATTGTTTCTTTTCACTGCCCGAGTACTATTTCAGGATACGACGAGTGATATTTTTTCTGGAAATCTTTCTTTTATGAGTTTTCTCTGGGAGAGCCAGAAACAGGGGATAAGAGAGACTGGGGGCAAGGTGGGGGTGGGGATGGACAACAACAAACAGATGAGAGAAATTTTGCAGAACCAGATGTGATAACTCTTAATGATTTGCTTGTTTGTTTGCTGCACTCTGTTCCATGGGGATACTCCAGAGTTTCTGAAGGATACTAACCTTGTTATTGTTAAGGACAGTAATTTTATACAAGCCCAGATCAGAATTTTAGCAGTCCTGTGTGCCTATGGAATGCACCCTTCCTCCTGCCTATGGGAAAAAAAAATGAAACAAGCCCCTTACCGTTACCGGTTGTGTAGTGACAAGGGATGGCGCATCAGTAACTCCTGGCTTTTATAGGAGACATGGCTATATTATTTGTAGCTACTTGAACAATTATCTAAATTGGCTCTATCAGCTAAATGCAAGAAGCTAATTCTAATTGACTGCATTTAATGCAGCGTCACCTGAAGGTATCTATATTGCTAAATTTAAACATAAGAAAAATGACTTACATAGCCCAAGAGGAACTTCAGTGCATTTCTTTTTCTGCTCCGCTTAGCAATTAAAGAGCAAGTCTCTCAAGATTAGCCAGGTGCAATCTGCTGCTACTCACTTTTCTGCGTAGCATCAGGTATTGGCCGGTGCTGGAGGCCGCATGCCAGCATGCACAGAGCAGCAATGTGATGTGCTGTGACAAATCCTGTGAGTCCTTTCGGGGAAGTGGAAGGCTGCTCTGTTTTGAACGCAGATGCATCTTCCACAGGTGGTGTTTGTGGGTTTAGCGGCGTGTCTATTTTTCTACATCCTGTTTCACAGTAGTAACATTTCCCTCTCCAACTGTTGGTCTAGTAAAATTCCTCCATTTTTTTAAGGTTTTAGCTTACATGTCAGTATGAATGCAGTTAGAAGGATGTAAGTACTTAGAAGGAAAGCTGCAAGGGCAAGGAGAAACAGAGATACAAACCAATGAGGAATGCATATGCAGGTCTACCAAGTTTGCATGCCTGTAGGCAGCCTATTTATTAGGTGAAAATGAAGCAGGACTTGCTGAACTATAACGAAGCTAAGCAGTTAAGCAAGTGCAGTGGACTTAAGCTCTGCTTCACCACTCCACAGTTATTGCCTGAAAACCACTCCAGTCAACTTGTGTCATGTTTTGAAAAGGCTGTCGTGTGACGTTACAGATGTCTCCTGGCTACACAACCCACAAGTGGGAAAGGCAACCCCGGGCGCAAGAACATGCTGGGGGCCACCCAGCTGGAAAGCAGCTTTGCAGAAAAGGACCTGGGGTTCCAGTGGACACCAAGTTGAATATAAGCCAGCAATGTGTCCGTGCTGCAATGGCAGCAAATGGTATCCTGGGCTGCATTAGGAGGAGTGTTGCCAGCAGGTCAAGGGAGGTGATCCTTCTCCTCTGCTTAGCACTGGTGAGGCCACACCTGCAGTGCTGTGTCCAGTTCTGGGCTCCCCAATACAAGAAGTACATAGGCATACTGGAGAGAGTCCAGCAAAGGGCCACAAAGATGTTGAAGGTACTGGAGCACCTCTCCTATAAGGAAAGGTTGAGAGAGCTGTGACTCTTGGGCCTGGAAAAGAGAAGGCTCGGGGGGATCTCATCAATGTAGAGAAATACCTGAAAGGAGGGTACAAAGAGGGAGCCCAGACACTTTTCAGTGGTGCCCAGTGACAGGACGAGAGGCAATGCGCACAGACTGAAACACAGGAGGTTCCAGGGTGACCGAGCAGTGGCACAGGCTGTCCAGAGAGGTTGTGGAGTCTCTGTTCTTGGAGAAAGTCAAAAGCTGTCTGAACGTGGTTCTCGGCAGCCTGCTCTAGGTGGTCCTGCTTGAGCAAGGCGGGTTGGACCAGGTGATCTCCTGAGGTCCCCACCAACCTCAACCATTCCGTGATACTGTGTCCCTGCTACTCATGCTGCTGAGTAGCTAAAAGTTCACCTGAACATTGTTTTGGGTGTTATTGGGAAAAGCTGACTGAACTAGTGACACAACTACTTTTTTATTAAATGTCTTGAAATCTATAATTTCAGAAGTTTACTATGGTAACAAAAATTAATAAAATTATCACATCATAGTACCAAGACGAAACCTGCTCTATTGCAGCATTGACATGGTGGAAGAAAAATACAATTTCTGTTATGAAAAGGAGGGACCACACCAAACAGATCAAGAGGAAAGGGGACAAGATGTTGCAATATCAGTCGAATTAGTAATGAATAACAAAAGGCAAGGAAGAGGGTGTTAGACAATGCAGTGCTCTGAAAAAAAGGAATAGGGACTCCATTTTTTGAAGGATGACTTTGCAGACCTTTCAGTATGAGTGTTTTCAGGACAATGCTTCAATGTTTTTAGAAGTCTCGTTGAAAGAGGGAGCAAAGGATGTTGAAAGAATTGGGGATAAGTATGATGGAAATAATTTAATTCTGTATTTCTATCTAATGTCAGTTCAAGGAACTTGGAAATATAAAGGCAGCTTGGAGGATAATTACAAGATGACAGGAATGAATCTGTATTAGAGAAAACTTTCAAAACTTTACAGACTTTGCTTTTATATGAGGAAGATTCAAATTCAAAGTGTAGGTTGCTGATATAGCGAACATCATCCTTCCTTTCTTATTTCTTCTCCTGTTGCGCTGTGGACTTAGTTTCAGAACTTTACTCCCCATCCACATTGCTGACAAGTTCCAGTAAAATGAATGCTAAATCAGACACCTGTTTATGAGGGCAAAATGCTGTATTCCGTGTCTTGAATCAGTGCTTCCATCAATTGCTTGCAATAGTGGGATGAATACTATTCATGCTTAGTCTAGTTTTAATTCCAGGATGATATTCTCAAACATTACCAGGAAAGCAGGCGGATTTTTTTTCCTCCTTCTCCCCTCCTTCACCCTCTAGCTGAAACTAATTGTGTATTCAACTTTAAAAACACAGAAGAATTCCAAGTTAGAAAAATTATTCATTCTTAATTGTTATAAGTAGGTACACACAGATATCGTATTTTAAGGAGTATCTGTGGTTTCACTGGGTCAGCAGCATAATGGTCTATAGAACAAGACAGTCTGTATTCCAAATAGTGGTGTGTTTTTGTTTTCTTTTTTAAGACTAGATGCACTGAGTGTGAAAAATGGGAGAGTAACATTAGCAGTGAAAGGATGATACAGAATGCATTAAGTATCAGAACAAGGTGTCTGGAGCTTTGCTGCCCTTACCTGAGACTTAACACAATATAAAAACCTCACAGCTGTAATTAGCTGGCATTTAGAGGAGAAAAAAAAAAGTAAAAAGATTGTCAACAGAAAGCAAGTGATGTCAGGGTTCACCCAGCAGAGAGTCTGAGTTAAGGTGGGGGAAAGGGCAAACCTGATTTTGGGATGTTGTCACAGCCCTCCTAGAATGAGATCTTTGGAGAAGCATGTGGGGTGTTAGGGATTCTTATTTTTCTTTTTGCATGTTGAACACTTTATGAAAGATCTTAGTTGACTTGTGTGATAGTTTCAACTATCTGCCCATGACAGAATCTCAGAAATTAAATGTTCACAGGGATGACGTAGGACTTTTCCACTTACTGGTTAAAACTAAGGAATAGACTAGTCCACAAGCACAAACTTCTTGATCTGGCTGTGATTTGTTCTAAACGTTCAGAATTGCCCATGGCCCAACAAGTACAAGAAAAATACAAATATTTGTACTGTAGGGAATTCCTTGGGATGTTGCCTGGCACCTTGCAGATGTTTTTACTTGGAATTTATGCCTAAAAGAAACAAACGTCTTACTAGATACCCCCTTTTTTGCTCAAAACAAGCAACCAAGCAAAATTTTTCCCCACTTTCTCTGAGATGGATATTTCTTGTTGTTGCACTTTGTGAACTAAAAACCAGCTAAACAGAGTAGATCACTGTAATTTCTCAGAAGAAATAAAAAGTGAATTGCATTATTATTCGAAGAGTCCATTCTAAATCAGTAAATACCTGAAACACCTGCAATGAATCAAGGATCCCTGCTTAAAAAAGACCCAATGCTGGTTGCAGAAATTTCCTTCTGTTTGATGAGAGAATATAATGCTTTTCCATAATCTGCTTTCTCTGGTGCAGAAATTATTTTAATGTATGTTTGCATGGGTAAATAATCCCAAAATAGGTGTTTTCAGAGTAATGGATTGTTCTGTTCATTCAAGAGGCAAGTAAGTATGAAACTAGAATATATTTATTTACTGTTTCTATTGTCTAAGTGCAGATTTAGATATATTATGTATGTTTGCATTAAAAAACAAACAAGCAAGCTCAAAAGCAGCAACAAGAAAAGCTCTGAACCAAAACCCTCCAAAATACGTACATTTTAGCCTCTCATTTATCCTTAATCTCATCTAATCAGCAGTTAGGATCTCCTCCAAGACTGTGCCTTCATGGGATTGCACATCATATTGCAGATTTAGAGATAGAATAAAATAGACTTAAATGTTATCTTTTAACTTTATTTTCTCTTGTTGACTTTTTTAAGGCTATGTGAAATTATATTTTCAGTTTTATTGCTAAGCCATAACCAAAATAATCTGAAATATTATAATTCTGCTATTAATGCTCACTCTAAAAGAGGGAACTTTGTTTACTATGTTTTTTATTAAACAAAAAATTATTTTATATGTCTTGGGGGAAAAAATAATTTGAGATGGAGTGAGTAATAGTGTCATCCTTTACTAAGATGCATTTATTTTGCCCAAGAATTAAGAGTCCTGCTTAAGAAGAGTTGTATACTTGCATTCCAGTTCCTCCAAGGGCACTGCAGACACCCAAATTCTTGTACCTTTGGGCATAGCCTTACTTGGTCCTCATTTTGGGGGGTTTCCCAGAATGTAAATTATTCTAAAAGTCTGTAAATGAAGCAGAAAGTCTGGGACCTTCTGTGGCCTAGATTTTTTTTTTTTCCCTTTTTTCTTATTTAATTTTTTTAACTCCCCTTCTTTTTTGAAGGGCAGCAATAGAGTCAGAAATCTGGAAAAATCTTTTGCAAGAGACAGGTTCAGGAAACAGGGAGCTCAACCCAGTTCACGTAGTTAGTTGTCTTTCCCTGAAACATTCAGAAAACTTCTGATCTAGATATTATTATATCTTTAAAGCAAGATGTCCACTGGTGAGTGAAGATCCCTGTTAAACTGCTGCTGTGGATGATTAGCCTCTGTGTTATAATCTTGAAATGAATTCAGAATATCAGTCTAGCTATTCTTGAGATCCGCCTCTTAAACTAGCAAATAAAGATAGTATTTCTATTTTGTTTATCTGTTCCCATATATTTATGGAGATCAAGATTTTCTGTAACCTACTAGGTTACAGAAAATTGATTTTAAAAGTAAGGCTTTTTTTTTTCAGTCTAGAAGTGTTCTCTTCCAGTGCACCTTCTTTGTACTATGGATATCAGAATTTAACACATTCACCATGTGTTTGGCATTGGGTTTATTAACTGTTTTTTCACTGTCATTTTAGTTCATGGGTGTTATCTGTGTTCTTTCTCATTACAGAAAATTTCACATCTCTATATACCTGGCAGTTTTATATCCATTTAGTGTGTACCACGTTGACTTTCTAGAGCCATTTTCCTAACATTCCAGTGGACATGAAGGCATGTGCCCTTAGAGAAGAACACCAACATTACTATGCTTTCAGCCAAGGAAAATTGTCCTTCTGTATTCTATTCCTTATTTAATATAAAATGTTATCTTGGTAGACACATAATGACTCTAATCATTTTATCAATAGAGCATTTACAGGGGGTATTCTTTTAGTTCAGCCTACTTTGTATCTTAACAACAGTTCTAGTAATTTCATTTGCACAGGAATATTAAATCTGCTATTCAGGGAAAAATTCTAAGTGGCATTTTAACTTGTGCATATCAAGGTATACAGGTATTTTTGGTTTTTATTGATTGATCTATTATATACAACAGGTATGCTGCACTGAGAGTGCTTTGCATTACAATTGCAGGTAGGGATTTAAATTTACATTTAGGATTACCTCAGGGTGTGAAGACAGGCAGCCTTTACTATGAGAATATGTGAGACTATCTGTCCTGGTTTTGGGGGGATTTAAGTTATGTATTATTCTTCCCATGCTAGTAACTGTAGGTATGTAAGTGCTTCTGTAAATCTGGCACGCTCCCACCTCCCTTTAATCTAGCTAAGTCCTGCACGTATTTAATTTGACTGCTTACATCTGTAAAGTTTAAATCAATACAATTTTTAGTAACAGTAATAACACCTGAGTTTTGTATCATGTTTCATTTGTAAACTGGGATTACTACACAAATAGAAGTTGCCGCTATTCACATTTTAAAAGTTTGAAAAGTAATCCCCTCTTCGGAAGAGGTGTAGATCTAACTGTAATAAAATTATTTTTGGAAGTCCATGTATCAGTACTCTGGAGGACATTCAAATTACAGAAAACACTAAAATCAAATTGTGGGTGTAAGGCTTAATCCAGTAATGTAAACTGACAGAGTTCCAAACCTGGGTCCCAATCAGTATCCTGAATTGCTGTGTAAAAACATAGATTAAAAAAAAACAATAAAAAAACCCCAAACAAACAAACAAACAAAACCTTTAAGGCTATGTTTCCCATTTTATGTAGTTATAAATATGAAGGGCCTATACCTATTCATAACTGGGTACATAATCTAATTTCAAATAATGAAATTTCAAATATTTTTTTTCTTCAGAGTCTTTGTGGACTGGCAGATATGTACGTTCTCATTCCAAGTCATCAGTTTTGAATCATTTCTGGATGTATCTTAGCTTTCCTGAACAACCTTTTTAAATCAAAGGAACTCTCATGTTGACAAATGTTCACAGCAGAAAGAGATGGTATTAAAGGTCTCGGAGAATTTTACTGCATATTCCATTTTATGCTAGCCAAAGCTAACGTTGAAGCATGTATTTTGAGCATACATTTTCTTATACACTTTATGGAGAGAATGGGGACAGTGTGTATTCCCCTAACCGCAGTCCTTTAAATTCTGTGTTTGAAATCAGAGATAACTTTAATCATGTTGTTGCTAATTTGTAGTCTGCACTGAAATCCCTGCACCTCCCAAACAACCCAGGAGTGCCCTTTTTCCTTCACTTTTTTTTCCCTAATGAATGTGTAAGTTTTTTCAGGCGTTCATCATTCACTGATGTTTTTTGTTTTTTTTTTTTTTAATGGCAGTAGAAACATTCTCAGCCATTAGTTAATGTGAAGAGATCACTACCACAGCCTGATAGTGACATTTGACCTTGCTAGAAAGAAATGAGGGAAGAGAGTAATAAATGCAGTAACAAATGTTTTCACACTGATGGGATTTTTTTAAAATGTTTTTTCTAGTCTAGACAAGTGTTTTGTTTGTCCTTGTGAATAAATTACTCAAAGTAAATTACCTAATACCTTCTGATTTTAATTTTTTAATAGATAACCTAATGAAAACCTTTTTTTAAAAAGGAGGATTTAGCTCCTCAGGTGTGTTCTTAATTTTTTTGTTTGCTTCATTTTGTCATTTAGGTGCACAATTTCGTAAATAGCCACTGAAGTGATGTATTTTTAGCAAAGTAGATGAACTGGTGTATTTTGGATTATTCAGCTCTTCTTTGAGACACGTGATTTTGTTTTTGTATATGGCTGGTAGCAATGAAGCATTCAGGTAACTGATGGAGTAACAGGCCTGTGTTGGTTAAAGGGCTGTCCTCTTAACCTGCGTGCATAATTTTGCACTGTTTCCTTTCTCCTGTAAGAGGTCCTTGCTATCGTGTATTATCAGTCCAGATGGTTCCAAGTGTGAGACACAACTTTTTAAGTTTTTCCAAGTGTTTCTCCTGTCTCCACAGTTGGAGCAATTTCGGCTTTGACTGATTACTTTCCAGCCTTCGGTCCGTTTAGGCTGCTGGTGGAGGTTCTTGGTGAGCTGGACATTAAACACTGTTTTTCAAGTTCATTTGTATGATGGTAGCTGGCACAGAGGAATCCGTGTGGTAAAGCATTATTTAAATGTATCTCTGTCTTCCAACTTCCTTAATACTTGGCGTTTTTAAAACTTTCTATAAAATCATCATGTGATAGTGACAGATTAGTTTTTTGAACAAGGGCTTCTAAACATGGCATTATTTTTGGTCACTGGCAGATGAGTAGCTTAAATACCAAAGGTTAAAACAAATACTGTTTGAAACCAAATAAAATAAATCATTCCAAAGAACTTTTATATAGACAACTTACAGATTCACTTTTTTGTCTGAGAAAAATAACTATCATCATACAACTGGCACCACAGATAACGAATCCAGCATAATTTACACAGTTTAGGGAAATTTTATTTCTGGTGAAAAGAAATTTACCATGAGAACAGCTGGGCAGTTGATGAGGTTGCCCAGAGAGGTCAGGAGCCTCCGTCCCAGTGGGTTTTCAAGACCCAGGTGGATAAAGCCTTGAGAAACCTGGTCTGATTCCATAGCTGATCCTGCTTTGGGCAGGAGGTTGGCTCGAATGACTTTCTGAGGCCCCTTCCAACCTCATTTAGCCTTTGATTCTGTGAAACTCAGATGAGGTCACCTGCTGTTACTGAAAATGAAGTAATTGTGTTGTAGCACATGGACCTCTCCTTTAATCAATTGTACCTTCTACAAAGATAGCTGAAGCGGGAGTAGGATGCAAGAAAGAGGAACATGGAAAAGCGAAAGAAAGGTTTCCTGCTTAGTGTGGGAAACCTTTCATCCCTGAAAGTTTTGATTTCTCTGGTTGCCTTTGGATGTCAGGGAAGTTTGGTGGCCCCAAAACATTGCTGTTCATCAGGCCAATATAGGGACTTTATTGATTCCTAGTTCGTGAAAGGGTGGGTTAGCTGGTCAGAGGTCAAGGTGTGTCTTTGCAGTTCTCTGGTGGAAAAGCGTGTGCTGTACTTGAAACGAATAGGAATTGAGATATATCTGGAGGAAGGCAATAGATTTCTAGATATTAAGAAAAGATGTACCGAGCTCAAAGAGCTTGCTGCAGAACAGTGTCCAGAAAACCAAGAGAAGAGGCAAGGCCTGGAAAATCAGTAAACTCACTCTTTACTTGATATGCATAGAGTTACTTAGTTTTGCTTGTGTGCAATGTTCACAATCTAGTTTTGTTAGCCGCCCAGTCTAACACGAAGCATTTCTCTTGCAAACAGGAGAGCAGTTGGAGCCCAGGCTATAGAATATTTAGAATAATTACTACTCTTAGTATAGTGTCTGTGGTAGCCCTGATCTAGTAGGATACGAAGAGTGACAGGAGGTAAAAAAGACACATTGATTTTATTTTTTTTTTCTTCCCCTGACAGCTGTTGGGGGCACTAGGAGAGTTTTGTGAGGAGGAGGGAGGTGGCCTTGGAAGGAATTCCCATAACACAAAAAAGCTGTCCTGTTTTCTTGTCCCCTGAGGGTATGGGAGGTGCTGCTGCTGTGCGCGGGGTGGTACGTAGCCCCTTGACTTGCTCCATCCTGTAACTCTGGTGCTTGTACACTTTGTGAATGTAAAGCTACTTGTGTGTTTGCCGACAAACTGCTTTGTATTTTTGAATAGATGAGACTACCATAAAAGTTCTTAGGCATTAGAGGATAAATAAAATGTGCTATAGACATCTTGACATCTAGTCTGAGTCTTCACTCAGGCTTCACTTTTGCCATGCGATAGTAGTCTGTGCCTATACTTCCAAAGGGCATTCATATTTTTAGCACAATATATGCCTGCCAGAAGCTTTTCAGAATATTTTGCTAACTGGAACAATGAGATCAATTAAGTAGGCTAAGCTACTTTAGCAACTGTGTGGTACAGTTAGCTTCTCAAGGTAATGAGCTGTCTTGTCTATTTGTTAGAAATGTCTGGTATGATCTCTAACGTGCTGTCCTTTACAAGAGAAGAGAAAATGATGTCTTAAAATTTAGAATTTGAATAAAGTGTTTTCATTGATCAGATGAAAAAATATTTGATATTTGAGAGTTTTATATTGCAAATTAAGAAGAGATAAAATGCTACTGGTTTGGGAGGGGGAAAAAAAGGTGCTTACACTTGTTCTAAGAGCTGAATCTTTCAATATAGTACCATGCTTCTCAGCAGCCCTGGCTGGACTTCCCTCACAGTAGTGGGAAAAGACTTTCAAGTTTCTTTCAAACCAAGAGAATGATTTAGAAATAATTTTTTTTTTAAAGCACACTAATGGGAGAGATTGACTTTCAGTTGGGGGAATTCCAAGTCATGTAATGAGCGTTATCTTTGGTGAGTTGAGAAGTATTTTAACTTTTTAAACACTTCAAGTGTTTAAAACTGAATGGGCAGAATCCTTGATTCTAGGTGTTTGGGGAGGGTGAATATGTAAAGTCTGCGTTGGTGGTGTTCATGTTGTCTATGTTCATGTTTCCAGTAGACCGTTTACAACACTGAGAAGCAAGGGAGGTAGCTGTGCTGCTGTCTGTACATGTCAGCATGGTGTTTTCACAACCTCATGAATTTGATGCAGGTTCATCTGGTAGCTACTTGGCTTTTTTCTACAGGGCTCTTTTCCCTTCTGCTATTGCTTGTTCATTATTGTGTAATTAGTTGTCTCTCAATCTGGAATCTGGCAGTTATCTGTATGGGATCAGGTCCCGTCCCTTTTTTTCTCCCCACACCATGCTGGATTCCAACTCCATTTGCATTGTGTTTGCACTCCATCACACAAGCTGCAAGTTTAATAACCACAGTCGATCATCTCGGTGTTGGAAGTAATAGCAGATCAGATTGATGGGAACTGCACTCAAAATATCCTTCTCTTGCGATAGTTACCATTGACAACTATTCTCAGTATTGTTTTCTGAACAATTTTATATTTGCTTTTTTTTATTTACCTAGACCATGTTTCTTGAGTTTATTTTGTGGTGATGTGAGATGGTAGAGGGATCCCTTTGATTCTGTCTGGGTAATGCAGGGGCGTCTTTCACTGCAGTTACAGACATGTTGATTTATAAGGGGAAAGTAAAAAAATCTTTTGGGGCTCCTGTATCTTGTCTGCTCCAAAATACTGCTGCTTTAGCTCATTTAGTGAGCTCAAAATACGTGGTTTTGTCCCTAGTCCTGTCCTTCAGAAAAGCAGTGCAGAATTGGCAGAAAAGATGCACATTCATATGAAAATTACTTCAGGAAAACTGTCTATCAAGTGAAAGACCAGTTTTTGTTTAAATGCAACAATATCAGAAATGCATTTGTTGCTCGCCTGTTATGTGGAACATCAGAATCAAAGTTGCTGGTTATCACATTGAAGATATTCAAGACAGTAAAGAGGATTGTAATTGAAAGCATATTTATATTAAATGGCAAATATGCTCATTTTTAATATACAGAAAAGCATTCATTAGAAAAAAGTAATTCATTTCTTTTGAATTGAATGCAATGTAAGTTTAATTTTCAGAACATTGCCTGGGGCAATGGTTTCACATTTTCTTGAAACTGATCTGATTAGTTCTCAGAATTATGCTGAGAAATGTCACTTACTATGGAAAATACCTTTTTAAGCAGTGAACCTCAGAAAAGAAAAATTATTTTTTCTTTTTCATCACAAATTGCTTTGTGCATTTCAGTGGCAAGGGCAACAGTTAGTTCTAATTGTGTATTGAGCTTGTTTTTATATGATTATGGAATCAATTCAGAATCTTAACAGAGAAATGATAGGGATTGAGCCAAGTCCATTATGCTATTTTTGTGAAGGTGACCTGAAAGAGTAAGTGTAAAGGCTTTTAAGTTTAAAATTTCAATACTCTCCTGCCGTAATTCTTAAGACATGAAGCTGAGAATTGCCTGTGTAACGTCTCCCTTAAATGAAACAGGCCTTTTCATCTGAATTAGTGGCAAAGATGCATTATATATCTCAGACATGGGTTTTGAATGAGTGAATAAATATAATAAAGTTACATAGTATCATTTACGGGACTTGCTAATATAAGTATTTTGCCTGTACCTTCATTCAGTACTATGAAGATTTCAGTGGACTTACTCGATCTTGCTGGACAGTGAAATGCTATTTTGAGGTATGATATTCGAATTAGTACGGTATTGAGCTGGTAAGATTTCCAGAGCTTAAAACCAAACTTTGATTGTCAGATTTCATGTGGTGCAAAGCTTAGGTTTCTGCCAAAAGCACCGTTTTCACATCTGAATCAAGATTTGTCATTGTTGTATACAGCAAGGACAGCAGAATGCATTGTGTGGAGGATGATCATTTTCTGGAGTGGTTTTAATGATTAGGTTTAATGCTCCAGACTATATTGTTTTCTTTATTATCTATATAAAAAATAAAGAATGCACATATTTTAAAAAATTAAGATTATTTATGATATTCATTATTTAAATTCTCCCCTGTATCTTCATCTTTTAATTTAAAAAAAGTGAGGGTTTGGACCTCCTCGCTAGATGACTTCAATAGAATAGTTTACTGTTTATTTCAATGCAGCTTACTTTCTAATTAGAGGATTTTTTATGTGACAATAAAGTTGATACATCTTAATGCATTTATCTATCTGTAGTTTCTTGCGATGTTTAATGTTTTCATTGTAAACAAAGCACTATTTTCGGGGGACTTCAGTCTGTCCATTAAGAAGAAATAGAAAGCCAGTTGTTTTTATTCCCCCAAGTTCTGGAAGATGTCATGTGCACCTCCAATTAAAAAAAAAGTATTCATATTGAAGAAAAATTCTTTACAAAGGGAAGAAGTTGCGTTTGATTGGTATGCATAGTGCAGGTTGCGGCACAGAATGTGGTCTCTGCTAGAAATGAGGGGAGCTCCTTTAAAATTGTTAGAATGAAGTGAACTCAGCCTTGCACTATGCTTGTTGCTGACATTGATTTAAATGTTCATATGTTAATGCATATGTAAGTAGTTGGATGTGCAAATTGATGTATCTCAAATCCATTCTGACTCCTGTTGTCTGAAATGTCGGTGGCTTTATAATTTATTTTTTTTTTTTTAAATATTTTTACTATTCAGACACTTTGTGACAGAGGTCAGTATCTTTTTTTTTTTCTTCCTTCTCTTTAATTCCCAGGTTTACAGATGGGGGAATGGAGACGAGAATAGAAAAAATGATTCACCCGAGGTGAATTAAGGGCAATGATAGGACCCAGATTTCTGTAGTCCCAGTCATACGACCTTCCTTATTCCTAATCAAATTCTCTTTCAAGCCAAGTTAGTTCTAATTAAGTAGAACTAGTCCTACCTCTAAGCTTCATTAAGTTGTCATTAAGAAACCAGGGAGATGAGAAAAGGATGTCAGAGTTCCTTCAGCAGGACCTTAAATTCTGTTTATAAACTATAATGTAATTTCATATTCCAGTTTAATTGCTAAGGACGCTGGTTTCTCTTGAACCCCTCTGAAACATAAAAATGCTAGTCATGTTCTAGAGGAGCTTTACAAATAAAAATAAAAATCAGTTGAATGACTCCTCTGCCCTTAAATATTTTTGAGGTCTAAAAACACCAAAACAGCTAATTGTGGAGAAAAAAATGCTTAAATACAGTACTTGATAGTTTGGAAAATCATACATGTTGTGACTGAAGTATAGCTAGATGGAAACTAGCATTTGGGACATTTAGAAAATAGTAAGTTTTCAGGTGCTTTCTTTCGATGCTAAAATATCACTGTGATCCTGAAATACTCAAGCAACAGATTTGACTTTGTGATATTGTGCTTTTGTTTGGTTTCTTTTTTGTAATTTTTTTTTTTAAAAACATAATAAAGTTTATAGTTTCAGGCTTTCATCCACAAGCAGAGGTCTAAAGACAGTTCAGAGAATTGTATGAGTCCATGGGGATGCGTCTTTTAAAGGAAGAAGGGGAGAAAATTTAATGTTGGGAGGCTGTTTATGACCAAGCAGTTGAAAACTGTTGATTTTTTCTTAGAATCTACAGCACCATATGTGAGCATTTGAAAGTAGTCCGCTTAATTACACAGTGTTTTAAAATTTGCAGCATATGCTTGTGTGTTGGGATGACTAATTGATGTCCACTAGGTTTTCACAACACTCACAGGAGCAGGAGCTGTGATCCAACATTTTTTTTTTTT
>VWZL01006092.1:345680-368532 GCA_013396915.1 Stercorarius parasiticus | reverse complement strand
TGGGCATCTCAATACGAGAGAGATATCGAGGTGCTGGAGCGAGCGCAGAGGAGGGCAATGAAGCTGGTTTTGTTTGGTTTCTTTTTTGTAATTTTTTTTTTTAAAAACATAATAAAGTTTATAGTTTCAGGCTTTCATCCACAAGCAGAGGTCTAAAGACAGTTCAGAGAATTGTATGAGTCCATGGGGATGCGTCTTTTAAAGGAAGAAGGGGAGAAATAAATCTTATGAGAAGCGATTGAAGGAGCTCGGACTGTTTAGTTTGAGGAAGAGGAGGCTGAGGGGAGAGCTCATCACTCTCTACGACTACTTGAAAGGAGGACATTGTAGAGAGGTTGGTGCTGGTCTCTTCTCACAGGTAATTAGCGATAGAACAAGAGGGAATGGCTTCAAGCTGCAACAGGGTAGGTTTAGACTGGACATTAGGAAAAAGTTCTTCACAGAAAGAGGGGTCAGACACTGGAATAGGCTGCCCAGGGAGGTGGTGGAGTCACCATCCCTGAATGCGTTCAGGAGTTGTTTAGATGTGGTGTTGGGGGATATGGTGTAGGGGAGAACTTTGTAGGGTGGGGTTGATGGTTGGACTCGATGATCCCAAGGGTCTTTTCCAACCTAAATGATTCTATGATTCTATTTCAAATTGCCTGCAGTCCCTGTAAAATTTATGAAGGAAGCCAAATTAAAGCTTTCTCCTTAATTTCTTTCGAAATGGCTTTTCCATCTGACTTTTTAATCATCTGAGAGGTAGAGGACAGAGAACGTGTCCTGGAAGTGCATTGGTTTGTTTCTTTGGATTGGTTTGTTTTTCTCCGGAGACAGAGCTCAGCCAGTGTTATCTTTGTTAGACAGTCTCACCAGTATGCCTTATCCCTGGCCAGTTCCTTCGCTGTTCCTAAAGGGGATAAACCAGCTTTTATCCGCTTCTGCTCACCACTTGCGCTATCTGCAGAGCTCTTGTTTTGAGGCATTTCGTTTATGTCTTTGGTAGTCTGGGGTCTAAGCAATTGGCCTTTTTAGTTTCCAGTGCCACTAAATTGAGCCAGGGACTAAGGAAGGGCTAGCAGTTCAAATCCAAGCAAGGCTGTGATAAACCATACATTGATTTAAAAAAGAAAACAACAACAACAACAACAAAAAAACCCAACCCCAAAACGCTTTTTCTAACATTTGCTTCAGCACTGTGCTTTAGGAAGAGATGACTCAAGGAACTGCATCATCTTTTCTTCCCTTTCACTTTTCTTTGTTGTCGTGGCATTTTCCCACTCTGCTTTCTGAATTTGCAAGTTGGCTGTATTTAAGCAGCGTCTTACCCCTCTTTATTTTATTATTCACTCTAAAGATAGAATATGCATTCGTTACATACATGGTAAAACCTAGTGAAGTGATACGGAACACTGGATGCAACCATTTAACCCTCCCCAACAAGGACACTTGCACACAAAATGTGTTCTGTTTGCGTTGGGAGCATCAGCCACGTTTTGAGCAGGCTCCAGCTGTGTTTAAAATACAAGCTGTGCTGTGGTTCCTGGGTGGAACCACAGGGCTCTCTTGTTCCGGTCAGAAAATGTGCAAAAATCAGAAATCTGCATAGTTGAAAAAGTGCAAAAATTATTTTGGACTTTCTCCATGCTTTTCAGAATTCAGGCTCATTTGGATTCAGTGCTCTGCACAAAGCAGATTCACATTAACAGATTAGCACAGACTGATTATAGGGAGTTATTATGCAGGTGAAGGGTGGGCTCTTATTTTGGCTTCCATTTAATTTCACTTGAGCTGATCCCTTTAGGAAGAGATTTCATCAGCTTCACTGCTCTCTAAGAAGAAACATGAAGTCCTAGTTGTAGGCTGAAAACTGGGCTACAGTATGATTGCAGAATGAGGTGGAAACTTACAGTGACCCACTCTACCATAGGATAATACGAATATTCTTTCATAATTTTCATATTTCCTAATATGAAAGCCTAGGATGCCAGCTCTCTTTTGCGTAAAAAATTTCTTCCAAAGAACATGCAATTTATTCATCGAAATGGGTTTAGTATCCAGAGAAAACGCATGCCACAGGAGAAAGACTTAATAGGCGTGGGTCTTAAATCTCTAATGCACTGATATCTTGCTACTGAAAGCCATTTATTTTCTATTGCTATGCTAAGAAAAGCACATTTGCAGTGTTCTCCCCATCTGTTTGGTTCTAGCAGAGAACCTGTGCCCGATGCACAGCTCTGATTTTTTTAGACCAGTATCTCTAAGGTTTTCATAGTTTTGATCCTGACAGCAGATACAAGAGGAAGGTAAACCTGCTAGTGTATTGATTGAAGGAGAGATGTAACCTGCAATAACCATTCCCTCCCAGCTGTTTTCCTGGAGACCTGCTTTGCTTACTGAGGAACTCAAGCGTGGTCCTGCAGCTTCTCAAGAGCAAACTGTCCCCTGTCAAGACACCTGTGAGATCTGGGATGCCGGTGCTGCAGTTTCCCAAACCACTGTCTTCTCAACCCGTGGTTGCTCAGATGAGATGACTTGCTCATCCTCACGAGAGGGAGACTCCTGGTAGTCCTTTCCTGCAGCCGCCTCCTTGCTGTGGAAGGGGGAAATGCAAAGATCATTGCATTTGTCCACTCCACAGAAAGAAGCAGCCTGAAACGAAGGACTCTCATGAGTCTACATCGTGTAAGGGTCACAGGATATGGATTACTGTGTAATGAGGATTTTTAAAGTAAATATGCACACACGTATGCATATATATGGGCATATAAACATGTATGTAATATATAGAGTGTATTTACATACGTATGTGCAGTTTGTTTAAACTTAAAACCCTTTTGCATGGTGAATACATATGCTTCCCCTTCAGTCATCCATTTTCTGTCTTAGTGATTGTATTTTTACACTTGCTAATATTTCCAGGGACAAGCTGTATATTATAACTGCAAAACTGAAGCAATGAAAAACCGGAGATATTTCTCATTATGTTGTTCTATCTTCTAACAGATGAAAGTAATATTCCCATTGCTTTCTTCTTATACATTAGGTGCAAATTTCCCTTAGGATTTTCTACCATTGGAAATTCAAAGGTAAGAGTGATAGCCATGCCAGCAAGACTGAGATGTTGACCTGCAGACGTGTGGTATCTTAGTTTTCTATTGTTTTGTTTCCCGTTGATTTCCCCTGTAGTTACTTTCAGTCTAAATCTCTTAATAAAAGATAGACAAAATAATAATGGACTTATATGTAATAGTTATGAAAAATTATTTCATCTATGGTTAAGGTTTTGCTCTCTGTCCTAAAGTATTTCCATTTTTGATGGGAAACTTTGTTGAAGATAAGCAACTTATGAGAAGTTTAAAATTTCTTTTGCTTCAGCAGTGAACAAAGACTTGTTATCAAATGTCTTTCACTGATACAATGGCTCAGAAAATAAATTTAGTATTTAATGTGAATATTTCTTCAAATATGAAATATTCAAAATTAGTATTCGACCTTCTACAAAAGTATAAAAATTGTGAAAGGTATAATAAAGGATCTAATTTAGCTGACTGATGATACTGCCCTCATTCAAGCATATAGTTTGATTGGCTTCATTGGTGCTTCTCACCTGACTAAAGTCCTCTGCGGTTTTAGCTGAACAGCACCAAACACATGGTATTATTTATGTCAAATCGTCTGCCTATGTGTGTTACTTAAAAAAAACCAACAAACCAAAACAACCCCAAAAGCACTTTTTTTTTTCCTCTACCTCTGTTTAAATCTTCCGTCTTTTCGATGAAGTAATTGCAGTCCCTTTTCCCAAAAAGGATAAACAGATAAAGAAGCTAATACAGAAGCATTTCATCAATATGGTGTTAATTGTTTAAGCTGGATTTGAAAGCTGCTCTCTTGAGATCTATGCAAGAAGCAACTCCTATACTGCAAGTATACAAATGTATACTGAATTTTTATTGTATGTTTCTATATTATTAAATATAAAAGGTCATGCTAATTTTGTTCCAGGTCTAATATTGAGCAAACTAATCAGCTAGTGAATGGAAGTATCCCATCTTATTTAATCACCTAAATGGGTGTATTTTATTGGACTCAAAGTATCGTTACTGTAATTCTTTATATGCATGTACTTAAATTAAAATGCCGTGTGTTATAATTTGCTGGTGGTATGAACTGGAAAAAAAGATGCCTTAAGCTTTCCAAAACCTGGCTTATGAGTGTAGTGATCATTTCAAGAAGTTCTGTATAAAATTGCTTGGTCCTTTTGTCATGCATTTTCCGTTTAAGTCAGTGGAAGCTGTATAGCTAAAATCACACTCAATTCATTGCAAATCTAGGGCACGCTTAAGGGGCACTTCATCTGAGCGAAGAAATCATTGCTTTGACTGTGGCTATGTTAAGTGAGAGATGGAAGTGAATAGCTTTTAGTTTATTGCTCATTTGAAAGCTGGAGGGAAAAATAGCCTTTGTCTACCTGCCAAGCTCTTCTCCTCCCCTGCCCAGGCTTCCTAAAAATGCTCATTTGAAATCTGGCAGCAGTTACCTTTTGATTTCTTTCAGTAGCTTTTCCAATTTTTTTTTTACAGCACTTCACTTTTTTTTTTCTCTTTTGTTCCAATAATATATTTGATCTATTTTTAAAATGTAGCAAGTAAAAACTAATGTGGTTTGAAACAGGCCCCAAAGAAAAAGTCACTTAATGATAATTTGATACTTAATTCAACATCTGCTCACTACTCTTGAGTTGCTTAGTCTTTCTCTGTTTGTTTATATATAAACCTGTTAAGGTTTCTTTAAGTAAATTTTAAAAGTATTACCTTTTTGTATGTACTATATAACGACATCTTATTGCAGATGCAGTCCAAGCGTGTGGCATAACGCTGAAAGCCAGTAATTGCAGCTTGTAGCGAATTTGTGATCGGTAAATCTTTGAATATGACACCTCATTGTTATGTAATTAAATGAGGAAAATGAAATTTTGAAGTCTATTGGTACCTTCAACAATAGTGCTTTTAATCCATTAATTAGAGGCATGTTTGCTCCGACACCAGCATAAAGGACAGAAAATATTTTTTGTTTTCATAGGAGATCATTAAACAACGCAAACTTTTCTTAATAGAAATAATCATGTGTTTATTGTGGGTTTGCATTTATTGTACTATTTGTCTTCACATTTAATTGGGAATTTTTTGAGCTCCTGACATCACCATGGATGTCAAGTTCTCGGAGATCTGGAGAGAATATTTTTCGGGGAGGCGGGGTGGAGGGCGGAATCAGTCTTCTTTTTTTTTTTCTTCAAAGCTGTGTTGTTATAAAGCACTTTCCATACTCAGGAGTTCTAATTAAGTGTCTAGCTAACTACTCAGGAAATCCCGCAAAGTCCTGCAACTCATTGCAAAAATAAATGAAAATGCTTTCTGAACAGTGAATAAGATGCTGTTCTGATGCTCAGTGTCTTCCTAGATGATGTGGTGAACGTGCCCATTTACACTTTCCCCAGGTAAGACAAGTGTTACTCCCATAGAGTTTTAATAGCTTTTTTTCATTTGAGATTGAGTGACTACTGATACCAGGAATAGAGGCAAGAAATAGTTTTCCAAGAATAGAAAAAGCCAGTTTAGATGAATTCAATCTCTCTTACTGTTCGAACTGGATGCAGATTTTATTAGTGGGTGTGAAACTGTGAGGGAGGCATTAATGATAATAATAAGCACGTGTCTAAGGGAATAGATTCTGCAAAAGTTAAACTTTGTGGTGGTTTTAGTAATGAGTTTGCAAGCGGTGCTTACTGTTTGCTGCACTGCTCTTACTTGCTGGATTTTGAAAAGTCAAGTAGAGCATTCCTGATACTTAAAGCCCTTTGCTAATTAAATATATTCTGATTATTGGAGTGCTTGGCTATTTTAAGCTGGTTATCTTGAAGCACTATCCCTAATTTGCTTTCATTTTGTTTTCTATAAAGGTAAAAAGTAGACAATTATTGGCATCTCACAGTACCTTCTTCTTGTCCTTTTCCCATTCTCCTTCCTTTAGGAGTGGTAAAGAAATGCATACTTCGGTTTTGTGAAGTAGAATTGGTATAATCTACACGTCAGTCCCTGGTTAAAAATAAGTAAATAAAGGGGATAGTAATTTGGAAAGTGGTGTAACGTTCTTTACGTTATGGGTAATGCCTCTGTCATCTTTGAGCAGAATCCTCCATCTAATGACATTATAGAAAGTTCTGTAAATCAGAGTCCTGTAAAAAAAAAATAATCTGTTTTTGGCTGACATAACATTTCTTCACCCATTATTTTTCCTTTGAGGGTCCTCTCAGCTAAGTTCTGATGTCATTTTAGCTACTGCAGTCTTATATCCATCTCCATCTAAATTAAAACAGCCCCTTAATAAACACTTACATTCCAAGGATATAAAACTCAAGACTGCTAATTTTCTTTCATTAAAATGTTGACCAGCGAAACAGAAAGTTGTAGCAGCATAATGATTTCTGCTTGATAAAGATGCTACTATAGATAATGATGCTGCCAGATAAATGTCATTAGAGTAGGAGCCATTTTTTGAAAACAAATGTCAGGCCTCAGCTGATATGCATATTGATCCTATAAATTATTTTTTCATGAGTGTGGAAGGTGCTTATTTTTGCAGTAAGCACGTTAAGATGATGGTTGCTTAGGAGAGTTAATTTCTCTTTCTGTCTTCCTGATTAAAAAGGATGGAGTAAAGTTGTGTGGTTGCTAGACCCAGGAGTGCCCATTCATGTCTCTGTGCAGTGCAACCTTGTTTGGTAATACATCATAATGCACGATGTGAGAATTTGGATGCATATGTAGGCTCACAGTCATGCTCAAAATGCAGTGTAAATGTAGCAAAAGTTTTACCTATCATAAAGTATGCGTCTTCCATAAGAGATGACATCCCCCTGCTGGCAGCTGCGCCAGGAAGAAAACGGAAGGGTGGTGCACGATTGGCCGTTTCCATGAAGGTCGGAGGCCTGATTAAAAACTGGTAGCTTGTGGTTTGTGAATCTTTGTGATGATGTTTCACAATTAATATGCCTTATAAGGTACTGTTTGAAATAATAATGGTACAGAACTGACAGTTTTGGTTGGAAAAAAAAAAAAAGGATTAATTCTGGTGAATTCATTATCATAAATTTGAGTTAAGTAGGGGGGAAAAAGCTGTCTTCATAATGTGACTAAATACCTGTAAGGCCCTGTCCATGTCAAGATAAGACATTTTTAGGGAAGGATTGTCTTCCTAGCAAAACAGCTTTATTTCCTGTTAGTTCACTTAAGTGTTTTCAGAGATATCCTTCATGCAGTTTCAAGTGAACTTCAAAAAAAGAATGTTAAGAGTGTTCCAGGCCACTGTGTAAGAATGATGTATGTATGAATACTTTACAGGACCATAGTTTGCCGTGTCATTGATCTCTGTTTCAAAAGAATGATGATTGACAAGGTACAGTAGATGTTTGATTTCCATGAGCTTTTGATGGATGGTATTGCTATATAAAATTAAGTTTTGAAGGATACCCCAAGCTCATTTTTTAAATCTCTTTGTCTCCTTTTAAACGAAAGTCACAAATAACTGCTTTAATCATCTTGGCTTATTCAAAAAATAAAAAGATAAAAGTAGTTTAGCATCCAGTTTAGCTATTTTTGTCTTTGATGTGATTTGGGGGGACAATGATGGGGGGCCGTTTGGGGTTGGGGTTTTTTTTTGTTTGGTGTTTTGTTTTGGGTGATGAGTTTTGTTGTTGGGGTTTTTTTGTTGTTTTTTTTTTTTTTAATGGTGGCATTGTCGTCTTACAAAAAATTTATGTTTTTCCTTGAAGGCAAGAGTTAATTTAGGCAAACTAGTTTTCTGGAAGTGGCTATGCTTCTAACCCTTTTCAGTTTGTGATGTAAACTGTAAGTAGATAATTGGATCTTTGGGAGGTATTTCATAAGTGTTAATATTTCATAAGGTGATATGTATTGGATATGTTTAGAAAATGTCAATCACCACGCTATTTGTGTATACCTCTCAGTAGTATAAATTTGAGGTGTTAATGCTTCCTATTAAAAGAGAAAGTCAAGATACTGCCTATATTGCCTGCAGCTTGAAAGGTCAGGACACGAATAGCATCTGGCCAGTGAACATAGCTGCAGGATGTCACAGCCTGCAGTCAAAAGGAAACCCAGTGAAGTCAAGTCTTGTAATTCATTCCGATTATAGCCAAGTTTGCTCTTGAATTCATTTCTGCCAGTAGCAAATCCCAGAGATACGTATCATCTGCCAAGAATTCCCCCCTCCTGGCTGCGGAAAATACGATGCTTGGAACCTGTCAGTCGCTTTGTGTGGCTGCGTTAGAGAAGGGTAGACAGTTGGTCTTTGAAAAGACATTGCATCCAGGCGATTTGCGGTTGTATTGACTGCCCAGTGCTGGGTATTTCACATAGAACATGTATTGCCAGCTGTCCCAGAGCAGCAGTACAGCATTTTTACCTCCCATGCATACCTTCTTAGAGATAGCATGCTGTAGTTTTTACAGCAAAGTCCTAGGCTGAAACATCAGAAATCACATTTCAGTGATTTTTGTGTGTATTCAAAAAGCAAACAAACCAACCCATCCCTGGCTTACCGATATCATGCAGTCTTTCCACATTTCGTCATTTTTTAAAAATATGTATAGATCTTGGCTGAACAAATTCATTTTCCTGCCAACATTTTATCACCCCAAACAACAGACCTCAGACGTTCCTATCAATCACGAATGCTGTGAAGTTCAGGGTCCTCTCGCCAAGGATGGAGTGATGCTTGATTTTTCATCTCCTGCTTTCCTTCCCACAGTAGAGGAGGCAGATTTGGCTTTAGCGAGCAGAGCAAAATAATGTCAGTTGTAAAAGCAGTACGTGGAACCTTTCAAAAGCAGTAAATCAATATCTTGATATTTCCTAAGCTTTTGTTATGTTTGGGCAATGGTTTTTGTTATAACTTTGTCTGTATTTTATCAATATTCAAAATGCTTTATAAAACATTTCTAAATGTAAAGTTTTAGACATTAATAGTGGATATGAGTTTGGACTGTTTTTCCTTAAATACCCTCTGTAGTAACAAAACTGGTAGTATATTTGGAAGTGATAACTACTTTGCTAAGTTGACTTTAAATAGCATTGCTATTTCTTAATTTGTCATAAAAATGTTATCTTCCTGAATAGCACCTGAGTTATTTACTAAATGGCAGATATAATTTAGATTAAAAAACAACATATCTGGCGGTCCTATAGTTAAAGATGTTCTGAATAGTGAATGATAAGCAGAACTTAAATTCCTTGACATTATGATAAAAAATTACAAGATCATTATCAGTGTTGTGCTCTTTCAGTAAACAGGACACATTTGAATTGGGTATCTGAACTTTATCCTATGTTCAGTTTAGATTAGCTAGTACATGTTTTTGGTTGTTGTTATACAGTGCCCTACCCTTCGTTTGGGAAAACTTGTAAGCTTCCTTCTGTTGACAGTTTACCACTTATGTGTGGAGCTGGGTAGGTCTTATCTAGGTAAAAGCTCTCAGCATCCTCAGCAGAAGGTATTAGTGCTCTTGAGAGAGGAAAAGTTTTCCTTCTGCAGGCCCTACAAGATTTGGTCCCACAGAAACTGGGAAGCCACCTTGCAGTGTGTTCCCCAGCTGTCAAACAGAAAAGGGGAGCAGGCCTCAATGAAAAAAAAAAAAAAAGCCTCAGACAAGCCAGAGTAAGTTGCTTTCTTTTGCCTTGGCTGCTTATTTCCTTTGCTCCTCAAGATTGCCTGGTAGAACACCCCTCATCAAGCCACCCCTTGCAACTCCTGGCCTGCCTAAGCTTAGACTCTGTTTTCCAAAATCCCACTCCTTGCTTTTGCTTCACTTGTTTATGCCTTCAAAATCATTTGTTGTGTTCCCTTTCCTTAAGTGATGGTCTAGTGCATAACCTCAGTGTTTAGTTTGGCAGGGCTGCTATAATATTGGCAATATTGACTGACGTTCTCCTGAGCAAGTATAGAGAAAGATACCAAAAATGTAAAATACAGGCTGCTCAGGGAATTAAGAGACGGGTAGACGTGGTGCTTGGGGATGTGGTTTAGTGTTGGACTTGGCAGTGTTAGGTTGATGGTTGGACTCAATGATCTTAAAAGGTCCCTTCCAACCTAGATGATTCTATGATTCTATTCTATAAAGTTATGCAGGCATGATTTTGAATACATGAATGTATGCAAGGTGGGTTGAATGACTGTTGATTTAGTGTTACGATGTGGATCTTTTGTGGTCGAGGTCTTGACTTTCTTTTTATTGATCATTCACTTTTGGGACAAGAGAGTCATTGAAAAGAGAATATATTTGAACAACCTTTGCTTTTGCATGTGATTAATGTGTGCTTGGAATAATTTGCAATGAAGTGCTTTAATATGTATCCATACCCAGTATTATTCTTAGAGCCTGTGTTAAAATAGCCTTAAACTTACTGATCTATAAAAGAAATTATGAGCAAATAGTGAAAATGAAGACAAAACAGTAGAAAAATTAACTGATCTTGAGTAAGGACTGTATAATATGCAATTTATTTGTGCTGGATATTGTTTTCAGAGTCGCAACAGAAGTCTGAATGACATAGATGTCAGAATTACAACATACATAGCCTCATGGTCAGCCCTGCCCCCCCCAATACTGTTACCTTTTTTGAAAGAAGTAGTGTAGCATAAATCAACAATCGGAATGGATTGTGTGGTATTAACACTATGAGAAAAGTAAAGGACTTTTAAGTATGGGACTGGCAAGCTTAGAAAGGCAGCTGGGATAGTGAATATTTTCAGTGTGCCTTAAACCTGCGGAAAGGTTTCCCCTTAAACAGAGGGAAGTCCTGTTGGGGCCAAAAGTTTGACCTTTAGACAGAAGCAGAAGTGAGACTCCTCACTCCTGTTTGGAATTGTGGTACAAATGTCTGTAATTCTTGTGTTATAAGGACATTTGTACACATTTTTCTTTGCGAAAATGTGTTTTTAGAGATAATCTCATCTGCTGTAAGACTCTTTTATACCTGCTACCTTTGCGTGAAGACAATAAGGTTATTACTGAGTTTACTTTTATGAGCACCGCTGACCAAACTACTTGTGCGAATTTTCTTCTTTGGTAACTGCCGTCATGTATTTTAGCTATTCATTTAATCTTTATACATATATGTGTGTGTGTATGTAAGAATATATATCTAATGTGCATCTAAAGCATTCAGCATTTCCAGTATGGGAAAAGAATGATGCTTTTCCTAAAGGGAGAAAATACTTCTGTTCTCTTAATTGACTGTCTTGAAAAGGGCTGGCAAAATTCAGTGTTCTTCTGCATGTGATTCAGCTCTGAATGCCTTCCTTTTCTTCCCATTAGGCTGAAGACGTGTACCTTAATATATTTTCAAGCATAGCTTTGTTGTGAAGTGCTAGCTGGTGAACTGCTGCTAACACTCCTTCCTGTTTCTCTTCTGCATCTTCATTTGCTTCACCCTCATTTAAGGCATCTCAGAAGGAAAACCATTCAACAATGTTTGCTATTTCTTAGGGGTGATATTGCATACTCCTTTTTCTGTCCTTATTCTTTATTATTTTTCTGACTGTCCAGGCAGTTCTGTGATGCAATGTACATAATATGTGGCGTGCTTTTATGGATCGATTAATTTTTTTAAATCTTACTTGCTTATCTGTTCCATTACTGATGTCTCCAAAAGTTCTTGTGCTGCGGATGGTACTGTTTTATGGGTGGCAGAACGTGAAGTGGTGTGCTGGGCTGGTGAAGAGTATTTCTTCAGTTCATTGTCAATGTTTTTTGTTTATCTTCCTATCTTTAGTAGTTGTCTCATATTTGATAGTTACTTTTGCATTGCCATTGCGTTCCCTGTGATGCAGAGAGAATTAGGTGCTGTTGATGTCACCGTCTGTACATGTTTCATAGCATATAGCAAGGTGAGCTGTCCTGTAGAATCCCGTGTCACTAAGCTCATGGCATTTTAGACTATCCATGCGAGAAACACTAGACCTTGTGAGGGATCTGTTTCCTGTAAAAGGAAATAAATAAACCCCATAAATCCCATTCAGTTTGGAAAGCAGAGTTCTTGAACCACTGACCTTTTCCCTTTTCTCTCCCTTTTATTCCAGAAAGTAACCAATGGGGGAGAGGAAGTGTTGGGGGGGGGAGGGGGAAGGGAAGCTGATAAAACCCAGTATCTTCCTTTCACATTTGGAGTACCTGAAGCAGGCTCCCCTCACGTGCACCCAGACTTAATGCCGGCATCATAAGAAACCCTCAGACCCTAAGTAGTCCCTCTAGATATACTGCATCCTTTTGTCTCCTTTGAGTTTTGGAAAGCAATACAGTTTCTTCTTCGGTTTCCCTCTCTTTTGATACCTATTTATATATATTTGTTTTTCTTTTTCCTTGGCAATTCAATGGCTTGTATAAGCATCAAATTAGAAAACTATATTCTCCTGTTGGTGCTTTCTTAGTACTGTTCGGTGATGATATGGGTTACTATGGCATTCATTTTGCATTTAGTTCGAGATAGTTGTAGCTAGTCCTAGAAGACTGCATTCTAGATTCAACTTGTTCAGAATATAAAGTACTTCCATTGGAGTACTGGAAAGACCAGATAACGGGAAGTGGCAGAGAGCCATCACCAGCATTCATTAGATTTGTAAGGTGATGAAAATCTTATGCATTTGCTACATAGATGCCAAGAAGAGCAGGAACAGCTGCCTTCTTCCCAAACCTTGTCTCAACTAAACCACAGGAACAGGAATGAGAGAGATTCAGAAAGTATCTGGTTTTAAAGCATGGACTGTTTAATTTCCGATTTTAAGAAACAATGACTAGGAGGGACAAAGGTTGAAGTGCTCATCTGCTACCTAAAGGTATTGATCCAACCCAGAAATTCTTGTGGATTTAGGGTTCAGGATTTTGTCACTTTTTTTTTCTTCCCGAGGGACGCTAGGGAAAAGGAGGCAAGACTCAGGGGTATCCTCCTCTTTTAGAGGGCTCTCAGAGCCAAAGGCTGCAGAGCTAAAGTCAGAAATAATTAGGCTGTCAGGATTAGTCTGCACTTGATGTGTGTGTTTATACATTCATTCATTCCTTCATACATATATATATATATACATGAAAAACTAAACTAGGAAAAATAGTAGCCCCTATGAAAATCTGCAAGTCCACGATTTGGGTTTCTTGTACTGGCAAGGTCATAGCTCAGAGAAGGAACGGGGTCATTTTGTCATAGAATCATAGACTGATTTGGGTTGGAACTAGATGATATTTAAAAGTCTCTTCCAACCCCCCTGCCATGGGCAGGCACACCTCCCACTAGACCAGGCTGCTCAAAGCCCCATCCAGCCTGGCCTTGAACACTTCCAGGGATGGGGCATCCGCAGCTTCCCTGGGCAACCTGTTCCAGTGCCTCACCATCCTCACAGTAAAGAATTTCTTCCTTCTGTTCAGTCTAAATCTACTCTCAGTTTAAAACTGTCCTCCCTTGTCCTGTCACTACAGGCCCTGGTAAAAAGTCTCCCTCTTTCTTATATGCCCCCTTTCTATATTGAAATGCCTCAATATGGTTTTCCTGGAGCCTTCTCTTCTCCAGGCTGAGCCACACCAACTCCGTCAGCCTTTCTTCATAGGGGAGGTGTTTGTTATAGCAATGTTGGGCAAATTTTGCACGTGCAATGCTTTTTTCCCCTCAAATAGTGGATGAAACAGGCAGACCAACTGTACCAAGTTTAATTTCCTCTTTAAAATAACTATAGCTACAAAACCTACAATCCCACATAAATATACAGTTATTTAAATTATTTTATATATTTTTAAATATAAAAATGCATTTGCGAAGCGATGAATTGGAGTAATATCAGTGGGAGATCTCTTCTTAAAAAACAATTTATTTGAATTAAGCACATACTTGTAAAGAACTGCAGAGCTAATTTAACTTTTTAATTTATATTTTTAACAGAAAAGCCTGGAAGGATAAATAGCATACTATAAATATATTTATTTTTTTTTAAGTATACAAACCAATGACTTGCTTCTAATTTATTTATGATATTAAGCATAGTACCTATGGCTGTGATCAGAATGAAATCTGATGATGTGAATTATTTTTGCTGGTGGAAAAGTGAAACAGGGTCAAAACATTATGCTCTAAGTCGTAATAAAATCTCTTCCTCTTAGCAAGCCATCCTGGTGGTATTGCTGAATGTAACCATGGAGTTTGGTGGTTGAAGAAGTGAATGTTAGCAGACAAAGTAATGTAAGAAAATAATAGAAAGCCAAGTGGAGCCTGAACATTAAGTGAAGGCCATTGCACATTGTCGTTGGTGGCCATGCTGGGCTTCGCGCTAGGCTTCAGCTGTAACATTGTTTATGTAGCTGAGAGCTTTCCCTTTGGTCAAAACAGAAGAAAAAAGCATGCTTGAGATTTTCTTTTTCTCCCCGAACAGTTGTTAGCAGTAGGCACCCCAACTTAAAAAAAATTTTTTTTTTCCTCAAAGTTGCTCAAACTCTGCAGAAGTAATTACAAAGAGGGATGTCTGTTTCTTGTCTAACTGGCTTGACTGGTTGAAATACTGAAGGTACACTGTATAACTGAAGTAGCATTGGGGGGGAGGGGGATGACTGCCAAATTCTAATCAGACTGGCATCATAAAGTGCTGTGAAATAATTTCCCTCCTTTTCCACTTTTTTTTTTAACAGTGATGCTTTTATGAATTGATGATGCATGTGTGATTCTTTTATCTTTTTAGTACTGCATATGCATACTGTAAATGTCAGCTTAGGTGGCAAAGCCAGGGGAACAGTATGTTTTGGTTCATTGCTTTATGCCACTGTGTTCTGTCTAAAGGGAGACAAAAGAAACTGCGTCTGCCCAGTTTGTTTATGCTTTTATGTTCTGTAAATATATGCTAAGTGAAAAGCCAAAGTCATGGATCTCATTCAAAAGAATTTTCTTTGAGAGGCAGTTTCCTAAGATGCCTCCATTTATTTAGCATTGAAGTACATTTCAGTTTTCACTTGAGATATGTTCTGTTTGGGTACTGGATTTTCAGTGGCTTCATTTGAACTTAGGGCAAGAGTATTCAAGAATATTTTTCTTCATTTGTGCTTCATAGTGTAGATTTCAGCATTCTTCTAAAATATAATTTCTACATCTGCAATTCCATGTACCTCGAGCTGTTGCAGAAAAACCGTGGAAAAATTTATTCTGCAAGCGAATGGTAAAAACCAGTGCCTAGTGTAAGTGCTGATTCACGTCAGCTTAAGAAAATTATTACTTTATCTGCCCGAAGTGTCATAACCTTGTGTTGCTTGGAGGTGATCTTCACCGTGGCCTTGTAGACGTAAGAGCTTAACCAGTGCTCAAGTAATTCTCTTGACGTCAACATACTTCAGCTTGTCAGACGCCTGCCTCACTGGGCTTTGAGTTACAGCATTGGAAAGCCTTTTTTGTAAACACGCATTAAATCAGCAGTCTCAGCCACCCTCAGAAATGAAGGTCGATAGGTACCTGTTCTGTTGTGAAGGAGAACGTGTGCCCACGGCGCATCATCTCGTCTCTGCACCACCAGCCGGCTGGGTGCCCACTGGTGCGGTGGCTGGTCTGTTGCAACAGGTACGGGACTTGGGGCAGGAGAGGACCAGGGGAATTAAAAAAGAGAGAAGGAAATATTGTCAGCTCATGAGTATATGAAGTCAGCAGCAATGCAAAAGGCAAACAGAAGAGAAGATTGTGTATCCTTCAGCAGAGGTTAGGGGTTTATTATTTGAATTTGGACAAAAATTAAACTGCAAGTGTGTGTGTACTTCAGACATGCGGTTCAAGTTACTTGGGTGGGGTCTTGAATTCATCATTATTAAGAAAGCGGTTCTGCATGTAACATTATCATGTGCTAACATTTTTATCTTTTACCTGTGATTTCATAAGATTTTTATCCCCTAGCAGAGCTGGTGTAGGCTTTTATGCACTGAGTACAGGATTTCTAATCTCATGGAATAAATTCACAGACAGTTTTGTAAAAGCTGAAGTACAAATTTATTCAAACTAGCTTAGTGAAGCAAATTTTGGGGTTTCTGCTGGAAACAGAACATCGTGTACATCGGAGAACCAAATTACGTATCTGATTATTTGAGAATTTGCATAGAAATAAGAAATTATGCAGAAATCAAAACATAACATTTGTTGGAGTTTGGACAAGGTCAGTAAAGAGACTTGGAGCTGCACAGAGCAGAAAATGAAAGCAAAATCTGTGATTTATTCTACTTCCATTGAGATTATGCCCAAAGAAAGATTCCCCCCCCTGCTTTGCATATGCCTCTGAAAAGGAGCATTGCTATCCATTGTTTGTGAGACATTGCGCTTTAAATATAGTGATAGTACTGGGTATATTGAGAGCCACATAATTGATCGATATTGAATTTTCAATGCATTTTTATGTTCCTTAAATGTTTGTTTATGCTTGCACCTATTACCAACACTCAGGTGGATTTTAAGATAAGTAGGACGCCATCTCTATTTTTTCTTGAAACACAGCTCATGGATAAAGTTTATACTAAGGGAAGAAAGCAAGCTGTTAGCCTATAAAAGTATCTACAGTTATATGAAACATGGATAGCATATATTCTCTTGTTCACTTACAGACAAAGGACAAGGATAAGAGGGTAGTGCCAGAGAAATTTTAAAGCCAACCACAGGCAGAGAACCATCATAGTATTACATATAGCATCAGTGAAATGTTTTAGAAAATATTATTAAAGTCAAATGAAAGAAACGATTTTTTTTAACTTACTTTGTGCCATTCCTAACCAAGTGAACAGTATGATACTTGCCTTTGAGTTTCATAGGAGAAAAATGAGACAGGCTCTCTGAATTAATTTTAATCACGCTGAAACTTACTTCTTGGGATGAGTACAAAATGTGTGAATCTTTTTTTAGACATCATTTTTATGTCTTACTGTCACTGTATGTGACTTTGCTTATGGATGTTAGATGATCTTATATATGTTAGGTGAACTTATGCATAAAGAAAGACGATGTAGAAGAAGGTACAAAGGTGAAAGGAGAGGCATTAATTGCTGTCAGAAAATATGAGGAGAATTCTTTGGGAGGGCATAAAGGAAGGGCAAATATACACAGGCCTTTGAATAAGGTAAACAAAACGCATGAATGTGAGAGAGGCATGATGAAGTAACTTAAGCCATTTAGAAAGGGGGTGCATATCCTCCGTACTTCAGAGCTATTCTGGAATAAATGTAGGAGGATGAGAAAGGTAAACATCAGATCTGGAAAAAGGAAGATGTGATACACAAGTCTATGTTTAAGCTCTCTTTGTTGAAATGAAAAGCAAGCAACAGATTTTAGTGATGACGTGAAGTAGATCTAAAAGGCAGCCCCGACTCCCTACACTTGCAAGGACTTGGGACAGTGTAGTGGAACTTGCTGTGGGGAAGGTCTAAATAGGCTCAGATATACCCATGGGTGAAAAACTTAAAAAGACGCCTTAGCTGAAAGCCTTTGAGGATCTTCCTTGTTCTTTGGTTTGAGGTTGAGATGGCTGTGAAGCATCTGACAAATGACTAATTAGAAGAGACCAGATTCATTCTTTGTATTAAGGACAACTGTGTACTTTAAATGTTTGTGTAATCTTAGCTGAGGAGGAAAATTTATCAGATTTGAGGGCAAGGGACAATGCATGAGCTGACAGCCAAGGCAAGGGAGATGATCAAAGGGCATCATGCAACTAATTAGGGACTATTAGCCTACAAGGTGATAATGGACTTCTTCATAAAGCAAATTACCTGTTGATATTAGTACAGCTGAATCATGAGAAAGTAAAAATATGTCTGCAGTTCACAAACACGGGTTTGTAACAGGCAGAATGTAGGATCACCATGAAATAAGGAATTGCCAGTTAAAGATCAAAAGCAGAAAGGAATGCATTTATATGAAGAAAAGGAGGAAGGAGAAACAAAACAAACAAAAGCCAAACAAGCTCTATGAATACGAACTATGAAGTAATAATAGAAAAGCCTTTCTAAAAAGAAGAAATTATTCTTGTAAAGTATAAAATAAAGAATCAGTGAATCTTATTTCATTCCAGCTATAGGACAGAGGTATAATTTTGAGGTAATTAAAAAAAAAAAAAAGCAGGAAGCATTTCTCTCCCAGCCAAGCTTCTTTACTAGTAAGATATGTGCAAGGTACCTTGGAAAATGGAATTTTGCGCAAATTACATGACTCATCTATATCCCCAGGGTGTGAAAGACGGTGGAGAAAGAAAATGACTTCTCTATACCAGTCTTAGTGATGGAGAAAAGGGAAGTACTAGATTTGCACAAAACAAGCCAGAAAAGTGATTTCCTATAGCTAGCTGAAATAGCGTTATTATATACTGTATTTCATCAGATCTGCCTCGCAACTGTGTGAAAGTACTATATGTTTCAGAAATGCTTAATTGAAGCACTCGGCTTTACAGTTGTTAATTATTTTCATTGAGAAGATACTTGGAGATTAAATATTCCTTGAAGAGGAATGCATAAAAACTAGCATGTTTTAGTAAAGGTGAGTGAGGTTCTCACTGCATAGTGAATGGTAGTGGTGGATGTCTACTCAACATACCACAGCTCAGCATTTCCCTAAGAAAATACTCAACATAATGAACATTTTGGAATCAAAGCAAATCCCAAAGCTTTTATGGAAGTGGCTCTTGTTGACTGTTGAAGAGACACAGACAAATCTCTGTTCTTCAGTGGTTTTCTCCAGCTTCAATGGGTGTGGATGCTTTGCAGGGAAAGGATATAAGCCAATGTGCCAAGATCATTGTCTATGGCTTCCCATTCCTACTTTGATTTGTCTTTCAGTTTCTTGGTTAAGAGTGTAGAAATTGGTTTCAGATGCTGATCTCCCCAACAGCATCCTGCATCAGCCCTGTCCTCGGTAGGAACGCACTTTTCTGGGCCTCTCTGTGTCAGCTCTGGTGGAAATCTACTGTTGTTTATTGGTCTAATCAGTCCCGCTCTCTGCCTGGTCTCATTAGCCACTTCCAAAATGACTGGCTGATGTCAGTAGTAATTCATTATTTCTCTCTGTCTTGTGACACTCTGTTTACCGCACTAAGTGCAAGTCACCTCACTTCAGTAATAAGTACTGCGTTACTTCAGTAAATGGTTTATTTGGTGTATGGTTTCCAAGCAGACTTGACAGACTTCCCAGGTGGACCTCTTTACAGTTCTACAATCTCTGGACTGATTGATTTTTACCAAAAATTGACTTTGTAAGTACTTCCTTTAGGTTCTTGAAGTACAATTTCAGTATACAGAAGGATATGGATTTCTGTCCAATAATGTTTTTATCTTAATATCTGATGAAGACATTAGTTTATAGCTGTTGACATCTTAGACTTCATTAGCTATTCTCCTGATCTTTTCTAATTACATATTAGTTAGTTCTTTTCATGTGAGTTATGCATTGTTTTTCTTGATCTCTAATAACACTGATTTCCTGACATGTTTCCCTCAGATCTAGTTGCTGTTATTCATGTTGGAGATTAATTTTATTCTCATGGCTGTGAACACCAATGTTTTCTGGATCATTATGTGCTATTAAATATAGTGCACACTTTAAAATCAGTGCAGAAAAATGAGGTTTGCAGTTCGGTCAATATTTGTACAAACACTAACTCTGCATGTAACAGACCCTTTCTTTACCTGGACTGGAAAAATTGCTGCTACATACATGTGTATGTTTACATTTTTAAAAAATGTACATGAAAGTTTTCTAAACTTGTGCTTTGTCACTTCACAGAAATAGAGAATTCACTATTTAAAATAAAAATGTATAATAAGTTTTACAGCAAACTGATACCTGGGGAAGAATATTTCTTCAGAAGACTTTTGCACAATTTGCAGTGCTTTGTGGTATTTATATTTTTTTAAGGTAACTGCTTCTTGTTGGTTTTGGAGGTCAGTATTAAAGAAGACATTCCAAAATCACTCATCTTTTTTTCCATTATACCAATTTTTATGTGTGCTTTGCTGAAATTCTCTTTTCTATTCAATGTAGTCTGCCCAACCAGCTGATCTCAAGGCTTGTAGATGTAAAGGATAAGGAAGCACTGTCAATGCCAATAAGCAAGCATGGTAAAATGACTGGGCTTTGTTTTCTCTTTTTCTTAACAAAGTCACCAAAAAAAAGGGAAAGTGTTTTGAAGCAGCACATTGTGGTGTTGCATTGCAAATTGGATTCCATTAAGAAAAATAATAATACTGCATGTCTGTAAGTGCATTATAAAACATTTATATAGGTTTTTGTAAAGCTTAACTTTATAATAAGGCTTCATTGCATGTGCTCATCTTTGTTACGCGTCATCTTTGGTATGCGTCTCTTGATGTATCTGTTTTCATACTTCAAACTGTTCCTGAGCGAGAAATTTAGTTCCAGAAGAGAGAATTCATACAGTAGCAATTCCATAGCCGTGTAAATCATTGCAGTATCACCTCTATTTGATAAATGATTTTTTTTTTTCTTATACCAAGATGTCTGACATGTGAGCAGGAAGAGAATTTCATAAGAAATGGAATAATTTAAAGCTCTGATAGTGGAGTGGTCTTTTATTTTCAGTCCAGCAGTTTGGATCTAGCTGACCATCGTTTATCGGTTGGCAGATGTTGATGAATGTGTGTGTAGGACAATACAGAGCAGGCAGTAGATTGTGCGCCACTGTTGATCCTGATGCACCTCTCTTACAACCTTGTTCAAGAGGCCACAGGTTCACTGACTGTAGACAGANAATCAAACAAAACCTCAGTTCTGAGGAAACCTTTGGCATTACAAGTACCAATTTAAATCTATATTGTCAATGACGGTGTAATCAGTTTGCTATTCGTATTTTTTACATTTTACATAGTAAAATCTATTTTTTTAATATTTATTTTAAATTTTATATATATTTATATTATATATGTATTTTTTATATATTTATAAATATTTTATATTTACATAGTAAATTTGCTATTATTTGTACTCTGTGTACATATAACTTTACTTACTCTGAATGTGCAAAGTAAAAATAGAATTTTAAGTATTATGAATATTATTTACATTTCTTTTTGCTGCAGATTCCTTGTTTTGAACCTTAGTTTCAAGGTATCCAGTCCTAATTTCAAAAATTATCCTAATTTTTTAAAAAAATTGTATACATAATCCTGCAATATGTGTCTCAAAAGCAATTGCACCTGAACACAAAAATAAAATATTGAACAAAAAGATATGTCAAGGATTTATTGTACAGAAAAAGCTCAGTTCACATCCGCCAGCTCCAATAGAGCTTAATAATGTGCAATTGTTCCAGTTGGCATCCTTGTCTAATGTGACAGACTAATGGCATTTTGCCTCGTAACTCCTGAACACCATCCCTCCTGAAGAAGACAACTTTGATTCACTCAGCGTGTGCTGTGGCCACACTCCATTGCTTCCTGCCAGTAATTCTGAGTATTTTGCTGGACACTTCTGAAATTCTTGGGACATGGGATGTTTGGGAATCTTTTTTGCTTCCTTGTGTATTTGCAGCACCTAGCATTTTGTATCCTGCACCNTTCTTGTTGGTTTTGGAGGTCAGTATTAAAGAAGACATTCCAAAATCACTCATCTTTTTTTCCATTATACCAATTTTTATGTGTGCTTTGCTGAAATTCTCTTTTCTATTCAATGTAGTCTGCCCAACCAGCTGATCTCAAGGCTTGTAGATGTAAAGGATAAGGAAGCACTGTCAATGCCAATAAGCAAGCATGGTAAAATGACTGGGCTTTGTTTTCTCTTTTTCTTAACAAAGTCACCAAAAAAAAGGGAAAGTGTTTTGAAGCAGCACATTGTGGTGTTGCATTGCAAATTGGATTCCATTAAGAAAAATAATAATACTGCATGTCTGTAAGTGCATTATAAAACATTTATATAGGTTTTTGTAAAGCTTAACTTTATAATAAGGCTTCATTGCATGTGCTCATCTTTGTTACGCGTCATCTTTGGTATGCGTCTCTTGATGTATCTGTTTTCATACTTCAAACTGTTCCTGAGCGAGAAATTTAGTTCCAGAAGAGAGAATTCATACAGTAGCAATTCCATAGCCGTGTAAATCATTGCAGTATCACCTCTATTTGATAAATGATTTTTTTTTTTCTTATACCAAGATGTCTGACATGTGAGCAGGAAGAGAATTTCATAAGAAATGGAATAATTTAAAGCTCTGATAGTGGAGTGGTCTTTTATTTTCAGTCCAGCAGTTTGGATCTAGCTGACCATCGTTTATCGGTTGGCAGATGTTGATGAATGTGTGTGTAGGACAATACAGAGCAGGCAGTAGATTGTGCGCCACTGTTGATCCTGATGCACCTCTCTTACAACCTTGTTCAAGAGGCCACAGGTTCACTGACTGTAGACAGAAATATTTTCTTGCTCAGTGAAGACGGCTCCTTCCTTCTTACTGGGTATGGGCTATCTCAGATAGGCAGAAGCTTTGTAATGCAGCTAGAGTTTGAAAGGGAAATGATGAGGAGTCTGGCTTTCTGTTGTGTAAGTTATGTGTGCTCAATTACCTTTATACTTAGAGAATTATTATTTTTAGTATTAAAATTCTTTATCTAAATAATCAAACAAAACCTCAGTTCTGAGGAAACCTTTGGCATTACAAGTACCAATTTAAATCTATATTGTCAATGACGGTGTAATCAGTTTGCTATTCGTATTTTTTACATTTTACATAGTAAAATCTATTTTTTTAATATTTATTTTAAATTTTATATATATTTATATTATATATGTATTTTTTATATATT
>VWZL01006092.1:213681-335845 GCA_013396915.1 Stercorarius parasiticus | reverse complement strand
GACAGACTCACTGAAAAGAAAATGCAGAAGACTGTTCTCCCTATATCACAAGACACAACATACTAGTAGACATGTAACCTCTTATGTACTTTACTGTAAATTGCTCAGTTAATTCCACATCATCGGGCCATAGGTTTTCAACCAAACAGATGTAGAAAAGAGTTGTCATCACATTCTCATGACGAGTGTCATTGCTGATTTAAGTGTATTTCAGTTAAGTCCGACCTTGCAAACTTCATTTGTGTATGTAAAGTATATTTTGTAAAAAAAATATGCATTAATGCAAGGACTTCTCTTCAGGCAGAGATCCAGAGACAGTTTTCTACTCTGCTGGCTTTTTTCAACACTGTGTTTCTAAGGCACTTTATTAGTTGTTGTTTCTGTTGTATCTTAGGTAAGATACTTGGCCTCTTTGAGCCGCTGCAGTCTATAAAAAGGGAATAGTAGCATTTTCTTTTCTCAAAAGTGCCGAGGTGGCTGATATAGTAATACTCCTTATACCTTCCGACTTTAAAATAGTGAGGTAGGGCATATAAATTACTTAAAGTTTTCTGGCATCTCAGATGCAAACAGTGTCAGGAGTGCTGTTGAGTTTTGTGGAAAAACTAGGCAGATCCTTACAAATCTTCCATCTCATATTAGTGGTGGTTTTTGTTTGTTATTTTTTTAATGGAAATTTATTTTTCATGTTTACTTAGCCAAGAGTTTTTTATTTCCTCCTTTGTGTAAACTTGTAATTTCAGCTATACATCAGCTTTCTCTTATCACCGTTTTAGGAGTTACAGTTTTATGAGCAATCATGCACACAAAGAAAACTATGGCATTGGTGTTAAGTCCATGCATATCCTAAAGCAGAACTGTGGGGATAACATGTTACTTTGTGTTCTCTCAAACTTCATAGTATTATACTTACTATTGCTTTCATATGAACATTTAATGTGTCTTCTGATTGAAAAACTGTATTTTTTCCCACAATAAAAGAAAACTTTATTTTATTTATAGGAAAGGAAAATTTATGTAACTTTATATGTATTTATACAAAAAGAAAATTTATTTTTCTTGTAGACTTAAGCTGAAACATCTTCACTCACGACCGCTCCAGTCTATTTATTAACCTGCTGATTAGGTGAGAGAGAGAGAGAGAAAGTGAACTGGACTTACTATACCAAGCAAAGAAAATGCGAAGATTTGTACAGTATGATTTTAGAAGCAATATATTGGGAGCAATAAACTCCTCAATTATAAATGTATATATGTTTAAAACCTGTCGTCAGGAAAGCAGGTACTAGCCTGCTTGTATTCTAGTTTTTCCGCTGATGATGAAATTGGCACAGTCAAAGTATCTACCATACTGAACTTAACTCTGGAAGATCATGTGGAAAGAACATTTCTTAAGGAAGCTAAAAGGGGTCAGTAACAAAACTAATTCTTTGAAGGAGGCATAGAGATTACTTAAATTACATGACTTTGGAGTGGTGAACAACTGGGTACCACGAGAAAGCAAAAGAAAGCTGGCGAGGGTATCCAGTAGAATCGAGTTCCAATGTAAGAAGTAGAAGCGATTTTGTACTTTGGCAGGATAAATGTAAAAACATAATAAGCAGATTAGAAAAAACTTAAGAAACAAGAAAAGGCCGAAAAAGTTAACGAAAACTTTCTAATGCGTGGAGCAAGAAGCTTGGCAGCAAGTCTGTAGGGCTAGCTGTGAATAGGGACAGTTAGAGATTGTTGCCATTTAAGACCAAATGACAGTAGGGGAGGCTAAATGGATTTGGATACCAAAACACTTTTATCACACATATATGCAGTTTTAAAAATTACATGACTTCTCTGTTCCATGGGAAAGAGGACTTGGTCCAGGAGAAAAACTTTGCAGGTTAGTGTAGTGTTTCCTCACACACTTCCCCTTTCCCATGGGGAAAGAGGGAGAGGTGGGTCAGGAGAGAAGTCAGGGGGGTCAGCACAGTGTTTCCAGCTGGGCTCTATGCAACCCTGGTGTGGGGTCATGGGGACCCTGGCTGCTCTCTGGTGCTCTCAGGTCCTCTGTGTGTTGGTGAGATGGTGCCAAATTCCGGTGGTGCAGGATCGTGAGGTTCTCATCTCTCTTTTTTGTACTCTGGTTTCCCACAATATTAAATAACCTTAGTTACAGGATTGGGTAGGCAATACTGTGTTGGTGATTAGTCCTTTCAGGTGGTGCTCTTTTCTGATTTGTGGTTGCTGCTCTTGCTCCTCACAGTCTGCTTGTTCCAGATACTTCTGGACATGTTTGCACTTTATGATGATCCAACATGCTGTTTGCATAGTTTAGCTATCTGTTTTCTTTAGCACACAAAAACTATTCTGGTCTTCGGGACAGGTGGTTGACTATATTTCATCTGCTTTTGCCACAGTAAAGAGCTGGTTAACATTTAACTGGCTTATGCTAACAGCTATCCTGTCTAGACGTAACTCATGCTAACTGCTGCAGAGAGTGAAGAAAAACTAAGCTGTTTTTTTTTTCCATCTTTCTTGGCCATGAAGTATGTTCAGGGAGCTTACCATACTGCAACCATTCTTTGCAGGGATGCCTTAGGGCCTCAAAATACCGTGCAGAGTTTATGAAGCCAAAAAGCCAGAATAACAGATGATAAAAGTTCATGTGGATAAATGTAAAATGATACGCTTATGGAGAAGAAGGAGAGTACAACATCCCAACTTCACCTATTAAATGATGGATTCTGAGCTCATCTTACGACACAGGAATCTGATGTGGGATTTGGTGCCTTTTGTGAGCTTGGCTGTATTCATAAGCCTGTATCAAAAGGAGTGAGGAGACGAGCAGGCACAGTTCCCATTAGGAGTACTGCTCAGGGCTCTGCCTGCCCACCGGACAGCTCTGCCAATATCACACCAGCAGGATACTGTATGTGGAGAGAGAGAAAAGCATGGCAGTCACCCTGTCTGCAGCATTTTCCTGAAGACCTCGGCTTTTCAGGAAAATGCTAAGGAAATGTTTGATTGTCATGCTGGTCTCTGTCTGGGGGAGGTGGATCCAGCCATTTAAAAGAGAAGGCATCCTTACTCCAGCAGCTTCCTACTTCAGCATGGAGTGACAAAGCGAGGAGAGCTTATATTCTTCTACTAGCCCACCATTTAAGGGATACAGCCGTGAAAGGAGTCCCAGCGTGATTGCTGCTCTGGTCCCTAGTGCAGCCCTAACTGCTAGACTTTGTTTGCGTCTCTGAAGGTTAGTGTGGAGGTACATTGCACGCAGTGTTGTGTGGGGGTTTGAAGTATGCATTCTGCTGTCTGGCTCTAATAAGAGTGAGACGTGATGCAAAGAGGATCTGTGCAATTCAGTATGATATATATAAGTAAGCTCCTTAACTGTAGGAATTAGTGAGGAAGTAGATTAGTCCAAAGATTACACCAATACCAGAACTGTCTATCCTACTTCAGGTTCAGAGCCATGGGAAACATTACGAGTAGTCAGCATGAATCAGCCTGCAATTTAAATTTAAAGTAGTAGTAATAAACAGTCTATTTTGGCACAGAACCATAGCAGATTACCTGCCTCAGACTTAAAGGGCTGTGCTTTTGCCTTGCTATTTCCGTTCTTCATAATGAACGTGTGTCCTCAGGTGTTGCTGCCATTGACCCCATTTCTTGCACTACAAATTTTTTTTCTCTTATTACGGTTGGTGATGTTGGGGGGGGATTACTTAGTGATGATGTGTGGTAGGTTGACCCTGGCCAGCAGCTAAGCCCCAGCCCTCTCTTTTGTTAACCCCCCACAGCAGGATGGGGGAAAGAATTGGACAGGCAAAAGTGGGAAAAAAACCCTCTGGGTCAGGATACAGACAATTTAATAAGTGAGAGAAAAAGAAAAGTAACACGTGATGCAAAAGCACTCGCTCACCTCACCACCAGCAGACTGATGGCCAGCCAATCCCCAAGCGAGAGCTACTTCAGAAAAACTGCCCCCCCAGTTTTACTGCTGAGCATGATGTTATATGGTATGGAGTTATCCCTTTAGCCAGTTGGGATCAGCTGTCCCAGCTGTGCCCCCTCCCAGCCTCGCTGGAGGGACAGAGTGAGAAACAGAGGCCTTGGTGCTGTGCAAGTGCCGTTCAGCAGTAGCTGAAATACTGTTTTGGTCACAAATCTAAAGCGCAGCACCACCATAGGAGCTTCTGTAAAGAAAATTAATTTAATCCCAACCAGACCTAGAACATGATATCACTTAAATTTTAAAGTCACTCCTAGTCAATAAATGACCAATGAACAAAAAAAAAAAACAACCCAAAGAAACACCCCATATTGTGTTAGAATCACCTACTCTTATGGTATCTAGGTCATACAAGATTTTAAGGATTCACTGTAGGAATGTTTCTGGCTTTTGTTTGTAGATGTGCATTCTTCTCTGTATGCTTGAGGATATTGGCATTGTCACTGAAATAAGAACTCCCGTTCCCTCGGTAACACCAGCAAACAATATTTTCTTATTGGATTCCATGAATGGAACAATTTTGCTTGATTTATGAATAGACTTTTCAGAAAAACTGAAATCAATTATTGTAAATCCTCATGCTGAGATCTCTAAAATATTGGCAGGAGTATGAATTTTTATGTTGGTTTCTCTTTGTGATCGTGTTGCTGACTCCAGCTGTGAAATATTTTCATAAGAATCTTAGGAGGTTGCTCAGTTATCAAGATGGTGCAGGCTAGCTGGTTAGGGTAAATTCTTACGGATTAGGTAGGTGGTTTCAGTACCAATGAAGTAGGAACATGTTGTAAGCCAGCATGTGGTTTATGTGTTGTCCTTAATCACTTATTCAGTTGCTACAATATATTGACAGAGAAGGGGGCTGGGGACAGTTAACTGACACAGTGCTGTCTTTGTGGTTTGGGTCTCATCTTTAAGTCTTCGTGCACCCGGGATTGGTGCTGACTCAGGTTCGAGAGAAAAAAGCAAAGGATGTATGTACTATTGGGCCATCTTTCTGTTTGCCTTTTTTTCAAAGCCCTTTGGGCCAAATGTGTAGCTTTTCTCTCATAAGCACTTTTTCTGAGTTATCCTGCTATCCATTGAGAACGTTTTAGGAATTTTTTTGTTCGATTGTAAGGAGGAAGGCCGTATAATGATTCAAAGTACTTGAAATTTTAACTGTTATAGAAAAAAGCCAAACTGCCTTGTTTTAGGACATACTACTTGAGCAAAATAGTAGTTAGCAGGATCATATTGAACTTAAAAGTTTGGAAGCGTTGCAGATGGCTTAAGCTCTAGGTGAGATTCAAGGTTTCATACAGCTTCCAGTGTTCTAACATTGGCCACGTAGATAGTGGTAGGAAAATCTTTGATGCAGCCTGCAGAGACCTCGTATTGCATACTGCATGTATAAGACCCTTCATTTTGCTTCCTCTTTGGAGAACAGGGAAATCAGACTCGGGGCAGGAGCAGAAAGTCCCTGAGTAAGAAACTTTTTTCCTGTTGAGCTGTAGTCTTTGATTGTTTCAGCAAATGCCTTTTTGAGTCAGCATCTGTGGAAGGGAAGGGATAAGAAAGTTTCATATACACTGGTTGTGTATATGCCAACATTTGTGGTTTCCATTTTAGGTATTACATTACTTCAGGGTAGGATAAGTCAAGGAAAGTGTCGGGGCACGTTTGCCAATATAAGTTCTTTTCAGTCAAGTTTTAGAATATGGTTGTCCGTATCCTTTACTATAACAGGTTCTTTTACATCTTCTATTACACTTTTGCAAAGTGCAGGAGAAAAGAAAAAAAAGGAACATGTTATGGTTTACTGAACCTGAACTTTTACTTTATCTAAAATTTAAACCCAGGGGGTTCTTTTTTCTCCATTTAGAGGCCCTTAATACCTAAATAGTATGGTTAAAATAACAAAAGAAGACAAGAGACAAGGTCGCCTGTCTTAGTGCACAGGCAACTGGATGGATCTACTGACAAAGAACAATCACAGAAAGAAAACGGAGCCCTTACTCTTTTGTAAAACCCCTGTGATGGGTTAGCTAGAATAAGAAGAGTGCTGACTTGATCCCTCATAACCCTGACCCCTAATTGAGCTTAAGCTTTTGCAAAGGTCTTTAAGATATCATGTCGTCTTTAACTAATCTGGTTTCCCATCTAATAATTTAAACATAGGAGATATATGCTTTAGGTTATTGTGATAACTACTTAGGCAATCAGAAGAATTTTTTCTCTTTGAGGTATTTGGCAGAGTCTGGCAGATTTTCTTATCTTCCTGTTGACTCAAGAGATTATCATCCTATTTTTAAGAATACTTACGGGGCCGCAAATTGTATCAAACTGTCAGCAAAGGTAGGACAGTAAAGGAAATCTACAATTTCAATGGGTATGTGTGCAGGAGAAGGGAGGGCTCATCTTTACAGACTTCCTACCCTGTGTCACTGTTGAAGGATTCAGCTTCATTGCAGAAATGTTTAATGCAGTATTAGTAGATATGTATCCTACTGCCTAGAGCCAATGCTGTCTCGGCCTTCAATCACCTCCATGGTTGGACATTACCGAAGGAACGCAATAGGTCATCTTTCTGCTGATGCTGATTCCTTGCATGGCTAAATTTTCAAGCAGTGCCAATTTCTGCTTCTTCCAGTTAGGATTTTGTTCCAGAAACCTACTTGTAAACGTCTTGGTTAGTCTAATAGTCACACGTATGTTGATAATGTTTGAATTAACTTTACAATGTATAATAATGAAAACGATTATTTTGGGTATTTTTTTCCTCCATATCTGCAACAAATATGACTTTTGATATAGGTAATAATTTGCAAGAACTGCCAGGGCTGTTGCATTCTATGTTGTTCTGGCTCCTAACTTAAAACCACTGAATTCTTAGGTATCAGAATGACTTGATGAACGCCATGAAAGCTGCTGGTTTGCATGTTCATACATACAGTGCCAAACCTATTTCTTCTTTTTTTTCTTACCACAGTTGTTAGAAGCCTAGTGTGTTTGGGCTGTTCACAACTGTACACTTTCAAATAACAACTATTGTTCATATATGCAAGGAAAAATAGAGGTTCCCTACAGCAATCGTGCAATTATTATATTGAAGAACATTGGAGTATTTTATGTATTTATTTTTTAATTAAAACCAGCTAGAAACAGGATCAGCATTAGTCCTTGCTTCTGAAATCTTGGTGTGAGTTACTGAAATTATAAACAGTACATTTAAGTGTAGCCATAAACATGCAGTTTCAGGTTAAAAAAATGTATTCAAGTATTTTCATTTGACAGTAAATCCTCATAATTTTGAAACAATAGCAAAAAAGTAAGCAACTTTAACAGAAGCAATAGAAAAGCATGTTATTAAATGGTAGTCATACTGTAATCTCTATATAGCACATCTAAGGTAGAGGAAAGGAAGCAAAAAATATTTCTAGATGCGTAATTGCATATTGGATTGGTTTAAATGATTGGTTCTTATCCAAGACTACTTCAGTGTCATTCACGGTTCTCCAGATTAGCTCAGCAACAAGCCAAATTTGATTGCTGTGCAGTAAGACAGCATGACTTACACTTTTATAATGAATGCTCTCACTGATTAATGGTTCATTGTGCAGGGAAAACCCACTGGGGAGCATATATTCCTTACCGCAGTATCTTTTTAATTAAAGAAACATATTTGGATTTTCTGATTACACTGATTTGATGCAGTTGCCAGTGTAGTGCATAACTTGGCCTTTACTATAGATTTCCAGACATTGTGGAGCTGTTTTGTTTGCTTTTTTATGTGTTTTTTGGTTGGTTTGTTTTGTTTAACCTATCTACACTTTGTACCCATGAAAGGGTGATGTAACATTAGACTATGTAAACAACATTAACAAAGTGACTCTTAAAGGAATATCAATCTAATATTTAAAAATGGAAGTCTGCCCCTTTAAGCAATATTCCCTTTTTCTTTAAGCATAGGTTATAAAAGAACCTATTAAAAATGATGCAGTTTAAGTTGGAAGAGGAATGAAATGATCAGTTTACAATTGCTGCTGCTGCTTTTTTAGTTCTAGGGTTTTTTTCAGTGTTGTACATAGATGCAGTAAATGAAGCACGGTATTTCTGATGTGGAGGAGGAGGAGAATAAGGTCATTTAAAGGTAGATGCAGCCACCCCATCTGAGGAAAAGGGGCAACTTGTCATTGGTGAACTATGCCACCAAAATGCTTATACCAGTGACGTCTTCATGGCTACACCTCATTAGTTCCCTACTTAGTAAATCCATGCTCAGTATTATTATCTATATAAAAGTGCGTGTGCAAAATTAAACTTTCAGGTGAAACCACAGCATCCGACACGACCATTTTAATATGCATTTATAAATCATAAATATTTTGTTTTACCTAAGGATTTATGTATAGCATAGAATGTACCTCAGTGTATTGTGTATGTACCTCTGTGCCCAAGTTCAGCCTGAACAGACTTTTGCAATTTGACCTTGCTACTAGCTAAATTGGTTGCATTACCTCAGAGAAGGCATGAAATCCTGCTACAAGGAAGGATGTCCGCCGTCTAGCATCCACTGCCATCCCAAGGGTCGCAGAGGGAATGTGGTCTTGCAAACTTTTATTTCCCAGTTCTGAATGTCATATTACTACTGTTGCTAGACATTTGTGGGATCTAGTCATAAAATTTTCTCTCCATTTTTGTTACATGTTGCTAAAATGTCCATGATGCATCTGTAAGAAAGGAATTGGATATATAAACCACCTCATCATTCATATACGTTTGAATAGAAATGCATGGGACCAGGAAAGGTCTACCAGCCCAAGCGCCGTTTCCCAGAAGAATCCCAAGAACTCACTGGACAAAGTAAAGTTGCAGATGTTCAAAAGGAATGCGAGGGAAATTAAAAAATCATTTTGAAATGTATATTGAGTGCTTAGTTTGAGTAAGCATTTAAAAGTTAGTGAAGCCTCTTAGTTTTTTAGTGTGTGTAGAAGGTAGCTTTAAAAAAGAGGTCCTTTCCCTCTTCCTTATTCCCTTTTTTCCCCCTTAAGTTTATGAGCTGATACCATAAATATAATTTAACAGCGAAAATCAGCAATTCACTTGAAAAAGTGCAATTACTTTGAATGTGTGATATTTCTAGTTCAGCTCTTTGGAAAAGACCATTTTGAAATAATCTATCCTTTTTATTGGTTTTTTTGCTGTGTTGCTTTTTAACTCCTTAGCTAGAAAAATGAAAATAATTTAGTCATGTTTTTACTGACGGTCAGTCTCTCTGAGCCTTACAACAGTATAATGTTAAGGTTCTGTGCGTTGCAAAAATGTTTGTTTAGAAATGGCTTTTTCATTGGAATTCTATGAATTTTGCATGGTGATAGTTTTGTGGCTTTTGTAAGTATTAAATGCAGTGTACCTTTTGTGCTGGAATGGAAATGTGTGCCTTTCTGTCAGGAAGGTGCCTTAACAAGAAGAGGTGCAAATGTCTGTATTTGAAATGCAAGAGACGTAGCTTGAGCTCAGAGAGAAGTGGGGTTTAACTGTCTCAGAAGTAGCTTATATTTTACTTACCTTCTGAATCAAAACCCAACCCACTGACCCTCTCTGTCCTGTTTATTATAGGAGTAATGCTTCTAGTAGGACTCGGGTCAAATTTTAAGTTTCTGGTATGGAGTTACATGACAAAAGTGATTTTTAACCTGCCTGTCAGTCAGTTATGAATATGCAACTACAGTAGGTAGATAGCGAAGAATAAAGAAGTGTTGCTGAAGTTATTTTGTTGGGGAGTTAAAGTAACCACTGTACCCACAGAAGCTGTTGAGTTTCTTTTAATTCAGTTACTCCCTGAGCAGCATTTGCCCATTGGTATTCCAGAAAATAAACTGGAAATCAATTGCATACTTTGGCTTTATTTTTCTGATGTTTATTATACTGGTTTTCCATAGCTATATAGATGTGTCGTAGTTTTGGCCGTATTGGCCAATCGTAACGACAGATGGCCCTCCCCCCCTCTCTCCTCAGAGAGGAGAGGAAGAGATAAGGAGATTTACGAGTTTAGAAAAAGAACTAAACTACTTTAATGAAAATAATAATAAAGAAGAAAATAGTAAACAATAATACTAGAATAAAATAAAATAAAATAAAGAAGTATACAATATATACAAAACCGNGCAAGAGCCTCTGTGCATACCATTCCTTGGTATAATCAGGTCTTATCACTCTGAGAGCGAACAGTTTCTGAACAACATGCTGTTAATTTCAGACTTTAGTCAGTTAGAAGAGGCCCAGCTAAAAAGTAAAATTACAAATCAGAAAATTGGTTCTGTTTTACCTCAAACCAGGACAAGATGGTTCTTTTTTTCTTCTGTTTCTTTTTTTGTCCAAACAGTTTTTTTAAATACTTCCACCGGTGTACTTAATAGTGATTTTAATAGGGATCTTAACCTGATGATGTTCTGTATGGGTTTAATTGGCTCATGAGATGGTGACCATGGTAGTTTTCAGCTGTAGATTATAGTTGTACAGTGTATACAACCATAGATTATATCTATCTGTCCAGGAATCCATGTTGTCACAGGACAAAAAAAAACCAAACCAAAACAAAAAAAACCCCAAGCCATTTCTGCTACCTACCTTTCTTGTTAAAGTCAAAACCAGTGGTGGGGCCGCTTCTCACAGGGGCCACCCCTGCTGCCAGCACCTGGGCACTTGCACCTGGTATGTGGGGAAGGGATGGTTGTGTTCGGATTTATAGGGTTGAATTTTTATTAAAGTGAGGTAAAGTTTTTAGATGCTCTTCGAAAGACAGCAACAGCAACAAAAAAAGGGTCAAACGGCACATAGAATTTTTCTATTGCTGTGGAATATGGGAATCCAGGAATTATTTATGTCTGACTTCCCAGTATGTTCCCAAAAGGCTGGTAGTATTTTTCCTGTTCATCTATCTATGATTGTCTAAGATTTTAATTTGATTCTCTCAGGAGTGTGTATATGCTCTGATTTACAGAATCTCATTTGTGTTTTTGTGACACTGATAGGAAACATTGTTGCTGTTGTAGAAATTAAATGCAGTTGGTTTACTTTTGTGTTGTAGTTACTCAGCTGTGGTGTACTCCGCTAAGCTGCTTAATTTTTATTTTTCTTCTCATATTTGCTCTAATTTTCCCTTTGTTTTTAGTGCTAAGCTCCCAGGAGTGTGGGTTAGAAGGCTACCAGCCAGTTTATTTTATGAGGAAAAACTAAAAGAATTGGGGTAACTTTTCTAGAGAACAGAAGCCAGAGCAGAAGGAACGGTGGTCATCGTCATGTAGGGTAATGCTTTTTTGAAGAGGTCTGATGGCATAATTCTATTTTTTTCTGTCGATGCTGGATAGTACAATAAACACTGAGCTTAAGTGTGTTATATTAAACACTAAAGCAAATTTTCTACTGGTAAAGGCAGTGGAACCCTGAACAGAGGGAGGCAGCCACAAGAGGCTGCAATGAGGGAAGCGGTGAGAGACTGGTTATGTGTACTAAATATTCAGAATGACTCAGGAAAAAAATTTGCCTTGTCTAGAGATTTGGTAGTGGTCAAGGGCCTTGGAGGCCCATTTCAGCCTTGTTTTCTGTAATTCTACAGTACTGGCAGTTTTAAGTCCCATAAAAACCTGAGAATGTCTGATTTCTTACAGTGAAGACTGAGCTAAATTAAAAGGTATACCTATTCTGAGCAGACAGAGTAGTGCAAATGCAGGCCTTTGCTATGTTGGTGTTTGCTGTTGAAACACTACTGCTGATTCATGTGTTATTTTTTAAATATAGCTACCTCCTGTACAGTGGCTTCTCTGTTGCTTTTGAAAACTCATTCTGTGTTTCCTTTCTACATGGTATTTCTCATATGAATTTGTGTAATGAAAAAATGTTAAAATACATAATGATAACAGCTCATCTGGGTAACATCATGCTGTAGATTCAATGATACTAGCTAAGTGCAATTGGTTGCAATCATTCCCCATCAAACAACTGTAGTAATAAACTGAACTAATGACATAGATGTTAGAAATTATATTCTCTGTCCAGAATTTTGATAGGTGCACAAAACATTAATTTTAATGTCACAGATATTTCTTGTGATTTCTCCATTTCTAGATGAAGAGGACATGCAGCGTGCCTTTTTTAAAGATTTTTTTTTTCTTTTATGATATATATATTTAAAAAAAACCACAATCAAATCCTGGAAACATGCATTGGTTGTATAATATTGGCTACTGTTTTGTCCAGATTTTGAGCCTATTTGAAGCAAGTACAGTTTATTGCAGCAGTTGGTTGTGTAATCAGATTTTTTTTTTTCCATGTAAACTAAAACTTGCAAAATTGCAGACTACTAAAGCAGTTTTTGAAGTGTTCTTTGGTGGAGACAAAGTGCTTACAAAAACTTAGAGACTGAAAATTAAAATTTACAGAAGTTGAATACAGTCCCAAAACAAGTTCAGAATAGGAGGTGTCTGTATCGCAGGGATGTAATTGTTTTGAACACACAGAAACTGGTGTCGTCTTACCAGTAGCATCTTTTTGGTCACTGAGTGGCTTCCCCATTGACCATGTGGCCTTGCTGTCCCTCTCAAGCACACTTTAAATATTTTGGAGTGTTTGTTTGTGCTAGGATGAGCATTTTGTGTAGCAGATAATTTTTCGCCAGCAATTCAGGCAGGCTCGTTTCCCGCCATCTTCCTGAAAACCTAGCAGCAACAGAAGCCCACTGTGCCTCAGTGGGCCTCATTTGGATTTGCTCTTAGGGAGTGTCACAGGCCAAAACAAGTCTTTGTGTCAGGGAATTTCACTTCATTAGATATATTGCCAATTAACATAAACTGTACATGGCTGATTTTCATATTGAAAAATAAATAAGACAGCAAATTAAATGACCACACAGAAAGACAAGGAGCTACTGGAGACAGTCCAGCAGAAGGCTATGAAGATGACCAGGGGACTGGAGCACCTCTCTTCTGAGGAAAGGCTGAGAGACCTGTGTCTGTTTAGCCTAGAGAAGAGAAGACTGTGAGGGGATCTTATCAGTGCTTATAAATATCTGAAGGGTGTGTGTCAAGAGGATGGGGCCAGGCTCTTCTCAGTGGTGCCCAGTGACAGGACAATGGGCAACGGACAGAAGCTGGAACATAGGAAGTTCTGTCTGAACATGAGGAGAAACTTCTTTATTTGGAGGGTGGCAGAGCACTGGAACAGGCTGCCCAGAGAGGTTGTGGAGTCTCCTTCTCTGGAAATATTCAAAACCTGCCTGGACGCATTCCTGTGCAACCTTCTCTAAGACGACCCTACTCTGGCAGGGGGGTTGGACTAGATGATCTCCAGAGGTCCCTTCCAGCCCCAACAATTCTGTAATTCTGTGATTATGTGTGTGACCCATCCTGGTGTCCCATCTCCTCGCTACATGTTAGGTTGGTTCCTTTGGTGAGGTGATGGGCGAGGTCCTCCAACACAGGTCAGCCCTGCAGCACCTTCCACCCCCAAACATGCACACTACCAAAACCCTGACATTTTTACCCAATACAGAGGGGTGCAATATGGAAATGAGGGTCTCCTTGACTGCATCCAGAGGCCTTCCAGGTGGTGTTTGTGTCTTCCCAGTCAGGCCCAGTAATGGTGTGCTGTGATAGGGAGCTGGGGATGGGAGGGAGCAGGTAAGACCTCTTAATTTTTCAGGTGAAGAGGAAAATTTAAATGGCCTTCAAATAACAGTTAGTTGCAGAGATGGGAGCAGGACTGAGGAGTTCTTCACTCCTAGCCTGGTTTAATTTGCTGGGTTTTACTTCTTTGGGCCAGTGTTTATGGAAAGGCTGGTTCAGCAGAGTCTCCTTGCTAGGAGTTAGATAGGGCTGGAGGAGCAGGAGGCTGAGCTGAGCAGACAAAAAGGGCTTTTTCCAGGAAACTTCTTCCCAACTGCCGAGAAGGCAATCCTGCAGCAGGGGGGCTGCTCTCAGCCAACATGTGTCTGAAACTGTTTGGCAGGCAGCTCATTCGCAGCTCTGGTGTTTCTCGCCATCTCAGCGCAGTCGTGGGGAGGCAGTTCTTTGTGCCTCCTGCTCTTGTAGTTCCATGTGTCTCCCTGGTGAGCCACACCGACCGGGAAGCATGGCTCCCCAACGCCAAGGGTAGTGGGACAGCTTGCCATCAGTGTCCTTACTCATGTTCCTGAATCCTGTGGTCTCCCCTGCGCACAATTTTCAGACGGACTTCGCAGGATGTGAGGTTGATAGCAAGGAGCGTTGCGCTACGGTGTTTTCTGCAAATACAGCTCTACAAGATGAACGATTAGGCCATTTGTATTTTTTTCAGGTAAATTGCAATACCAAAAGGAAAATTACTTTGCTTTCTATTATGACAGTGCAATTGATAATTTAGTAAAAAGAGAAAATAATTAGGTTGTTTGAAAGTGAGATTATAGAGTAAGCATATATGTGTGTACATGTCTTTTCTGTGGTACTTTAGAAGAGAGTAACAACTTTAATTGTATGCCACAAACTAGGTAACTTGTTATATTAGAAGCCACTTCCTTTGTTTCACAAAATAAGAAAGTGTAATTCAAAAGTCCTTTTAGATTGATGGATTGGAATCACATAGAAGTTTTATGCAGCATACTTGTACTTGCGATAGAGGGAGACAGGTACATCATCTGAGTTTTTAAAGATTAACTTCAAATAGTGTACGTATCTGGAGCAAGGACATTACCAGAGACAAAGATTTGTTATTTACCACTTTCAGTGATTTCCTTACAAAAAGCGAGCTGTATGAAAATGTGTAGCTTCTCTAATTAAAATGATATAAAATCTCATGCTTCAATATATAAACTGAGATTTAGGGAGACTTCTCTTATGAGAAATAACTGACCTTTTTTTATGAATAATCTGTATTTCCATGTTTTTGTCGTGTGTATGTATGCCAGCGTCCTGAGCTTCAGGGAGCTTTTGGAAAAGGCTGCCCAGCTGGGCTGAATGAGTGTTCTTGGGCAGCACTGTGGCTTCAGAGCCAAAGCTTTATAGAATATCATCTCCCCTTCTTTTAGAGCCCAAATGTCCCTGGCAAACGGGTGCAGGGACGCTTGCTCTGTGTATTGAATTTTATATTTGCTTTTACCCTTTCCCACTCTTTTCTAACTTCTTATTTCTTCCCAAAAAAGTTCTATTTTATAAAAACATGGGCTTTGAAAAGCAGAATGGAGCCAAGGCAGGAGTTTGGCCATTGATGTGAATGGCAAGTGCTATGCACGTGTGACCCCTCTGATGACATCCCTCTGTGTATCTCCGCTGCTCTTCAGGAGGGCCTTCCAGCTGGCAGCCTGCGGGCCAGTTCTCTTCCACAGAATAGTTCTGGGCAGCTCCCACGTGAACGTGATCGTACCCTAACTCGCCTGCTCATAACCATGCAAGCTGCCTCTCTGCTTCTTTACTTTTGGAACGTGGCGCAACTTGCCTGCAGAGATGTGCCTGTTGTGACATTTAAACAGAGATGCCACACTATAGCTTAGCCTTCAGAAAGATAAGTCTTTCCACAGTCACTGCCACCATTTTCCTCTCTAAAAAAGAATACCAGAAATTCCTTCAAGTGTTAAGAATCTTTGTTTTTTGTAACAGGTCTAAAAAATGGCTTAGCAAATGGTGTGCTGTTTTTCTCAAAAATACTTTGATAAAATATTGTCAAGATGACTTTCTAGACTAGAAGAAAGGCAAAGTTAGTTGCCTAGGCTTAAAATATAATACATATTAAATAATCATGCACAATGGAAAGTCAACACTAGATGTTTTATATTTCTCTCATGTATCATCTGTCGGGTTTCTGTTTGCAAAGCATTTCATGATTCATTACTTTCATGATATTGTAACTTCATATTGGATGCTGCCACTGGAATACTATACAACAATCACAGCTGTAAATGATTTGAATCCTCTCCAAATGTACTGTGGTGAATATTTTGGAGTAAAACTGGCAGTTCATTTAATGTTTTATTTTATAATTAATTTAAAACTAGTTTTAGTTTTAAATAAATGATATATTAATTCTATATCACAGAACAGAAACATGTTCTATAATTTTTTCCTTAAATTAGTGTTGTTATTCTTATGTGCATATGATTTCTCATATACGTCAGGTTTCTAATAACAAAATCATTGTTTTGTTTTTCCATAAACTGCAGAAACTATGCCTGTTCCAGACCAGCCCTCGTCTTCTGACAAGACAAGTTCCCTTAGTCCTGTGCTGAACACGTCCAATGGCGATGGCTCTGAAACTGAAACAACCTCTGCCATTCTAGCTTCAGTTAAAGAACAGGTATGCAAGTGCTGCATCCGCAGGCTAGAAAACAATAATATGATTTAGTGTTTTTTTGCAGAGCTGTCATAGGCGGAATCTGAATAATGTAATTCACAAATGCATATTGCAAAGAATGTTAAATATTTCTTCATGTTTTAGTATACTTCCATGTGCTGTCCTACATTAAATTTATTATAATTTAATTGAATTGTTCATTTTATTCTCCACTTTCATTCTTTACTGTGAATGATGGTTTGATGGTTTTCAGAGCTCTCTTTTCTTGTCGGCAGTCTGCATGTGGAGTTACAGCATATAGGCACAGCATTTAAGAACTATAGAGAAATGAATACTTGTGGAGAAGATATGTTATCCTAGACTTTCTAGTGAAAAGGATTCCTAAGAATGCTAGGATTTTAAAATTTGGCGTACACATGTTTTTGATTTTTTTGTGTAAAACTTGATGTGAGATTATTTTAAGGCAAAATTGGGTAGGGACAGAGGCTTTCAGCCTTGGATGATTTAAACCAAAAGTATTAGAGATTAATGAAAGAAAGGTCTTTAGTGCGATTCTCTGCTCTATTCAAATATGACAGGCTTGGACATTTTAATGTGAATTTTTGTGGGCTAAGTGTCTGAGATTTTGCTTAGTGCATCAGGAGATAGTTAATATTCCAGTTCATGAAAACACCTGGTCTCTATTGCTACCTCATTTGGCTCAACAGCAGCAACAGGTATCCCAAAGAGAGACGTTAAAAGATAGCTGCTTTTAGTCAGCTTTCTCCTTGCTGAAGGTGTCTAAATTGGTTCTCCAATTATAAAGTAGTGATCTTTCCCCTACCTAAGACATTCACTGCTTCTTTAGTAAAATTAATGCATGAATTCAGTTTATGGTATCTAACACCGTTGGAATAATAGCTGTTGAGTCATTGGGCTTTTAAAAAATTGTAACCTTGCTCTTCGTTTTTTCTTTTTGGTATGTACCAGTTCTCTCTTTTGGGTGTTAAAGGTTAGTCATATTTTCTGGTTCTGAAAAGAGCAGTGCAAGAAAGGAAGGTTGTAAGGTGGAGTTTTGTCTTAAGATTTATGGCACATTGTTGTATTGGAATTACCTATGGTTTAGATGTTTGTATGCGTATTCTCTTCCAGGTCAATAGCATTACTTGGGCATGTACCAGTGTTCAGCCTGTATTACTGTATTATTTTGAAGAAAAGTACCTGCCTTAGCTTTTGACTCTCTGATGTTGAAAAAATATATAGGGAAGTTACATAGGTAGAAGATATGCTGCATCTGCCTGTTTAGAATGTGAAACACAGTATTGAATAGTGATAAGTTCTTCTCTGGTGTTGTGTTTTGTAATGATATTGCTAGTTTATACCTGGTCATGTATTTTGCAACTGAACCTCCCACCTCCATAAATCAGTTGAATTGAGTGCTAGAGGGAATCGGTGCTGGATCCACTAGATGAAAAGGATTTTAAGTGGTAAAATATTACCAAAGTTATTTCCGATTCCTGTGAGCCACAGCAAAAAGGAGCCTGTAATAAAGGAGTACTGCATTCCCTTATTACTAAGAACAGCCTAGCCAGCTAACCTAAGGTACTGCTGACTAACAAGATAATCTCTTGAATTATTGTGGTACAGGGTACCAGAATTTCACAGGTGTTCTGTTAACTAAGCTTCTTTCTTGACAGGTCTCTAGTCAGACCTGTCTTGAAGCTGGAAGGCTGTACTAAGCTCAAAAATGAGACTGGTTTTTATTTTATTTTTTTTTTTCTGATCTGAATGCATTGCTCAGAGTATATGGTGACTTCAGTAAATTCGGCTTAATGGCACACATTCATGTCAGCCACACTCACTATTGGGAAAACCGTATAACTCCACTATTCTTTTTTTTATTTTTTAGTAAAGATTTGAAAGGAAAATAAAACCCCAAACCCAAACCTGCTTTTGGGCTTTTTCTGTGTTTTGACAGACTAACATTATTTAATGTTCTGTTGGAAGAATTCTAGGTAAGGCCACCGTCCCCTGCTGCAGGCAGGTGAAGGGCGTTACACTGATTCTGCATTAGGGGAGGAAAAGAAGTAAGTTTGTAACTGTCTGTTCAGATGAGTAGCCTTCTGCTTTTTAGAAGAACGAATTAATTACTTTACTGCGTGGTATGTGATTTTGCTTTATGTGCCCTTTGACTGTAGCCAAAAAGGTACCTAGAGTTTTAGAAATGCAAGCACAGGCAATTATTCAAAAGTACTGCTAATAAAGAAAAAGATGATTGAGTTCATAACTAAGGTATATTTCTATGAATGAAATATGTTACATTTTCTTTATCTGTGCTGATGCTTAACTTTAAAAAGTTTCCTTTTTAAAATTCTCTTGGAACACTTGTAGCAACTTCATGTGTTACTTCTCATGAAATAACTAGAACAATGTCCTTGAGTGACTGCAGCAGAGTAAACTGTGGGATTTATGGTATTGATGCTACAATAGGTGTTTGTAGTCTTTGAAAAGGACAGGATACGTGAAAGAAGGCACAGAGAAGAAGTCATAAATGTTGTATTTATTTGCTCTGCTTAAATTTCTTATGTGAAACGTAAATGGTTTATTCAGAATATCTGAAGTTTTGCTGTGCTTAGTTTGAAGAACATATATCCCTGTGCGGTCCTATTTTGAAGAACAGATTTATTCGGTCTAAAAAATTGTGCTTGCTATGTCAAATGTGAAGTGGCATTCATGCTGATCATGACTGGATCAGAAGATTTATCCCCGTGCTTTTCAAGGTGAGGATTTCTGTCAAAATAGAAATTGAAGCCTCTGTTTTGTTGTTGAGGAGTTAGGTTGATTTTAGGAAATTCAAATCCAGAACTCCTTGCTTTAATGTATAAACCATTTAATTTGTGTTTTACTTCTGGACAAGCATGCTGAATTGCTTTTGGGTTTCAGACTTCTGAGATACAATTGAGAAGTGATGGATAAAGAACATGAATCAGTTTTTTTCCCTTGGCCGCTAACTTTCTTAAGGTCAGCAGGCACTGCTGGGGGGGAGGTCAGAATCATACACTGTGTGTTTAAGAAATCATGAGATGCCAGTGAGTGAACTTTGGCTTAGGTGTTTTCAAGCTGTCTTCATGAAGAGGAAGGGTTAATGACTTCTGTGAAAGTGAAAGCTGTTGAGTTTTCTTTTGTGGTTTTTTTGTTTCTTTGATTGTTTTTAGATAGTCAGAATCAAGTTCTTTAAAAAGAAATCAAGTAGTGTCAAACCACTGGACAAATAGTTTCAGTTTTCCGTGCTGTATAAAATGTGGTTAAATATCTGTGTATGAAGAAGGATTTTTTCCTTCTTATGATATACTGGCAAACACATTTGGTCCAACGTTTCAATGTTTCATAGGTTTTAGAAAACATAAGGATATTTCTGTTTCTGCTTTGTCATCTGCTTTTGTATCTGTAAATATGGGAAAAATTCTTCAACAAACAAAGTGAGATATCAGGACTCTGTGAGAACATATGTAATGGATACAACTATTTCTTCTGCAAAAGGCATGATACATTTCTGACTGGGAATTTCCACCCGTGCAAGAGACTTCTGATCCCACTCGGTGTTAAAAAATTGCTGGGGAGAGAGCTGTTGATAATGCTGTTTTGAAGGTAGAAATACCTTTTGAGTAAATATGTAGTAAAGCTGATGCTTTTCTTGGAAGTCTCCAGATGTCTGTGGTTCACAGTGCTTTGGTTCTTGGCATACAGAAACGGCTCCCTTGGAAGCTGAGGAGAAATGTAGTGACATTGACCTAGCAGAGGCTTGTTTTGGCAGATTTTTTAACATGGAGAACATGAGATAAAATACTTTCCTAAGAACAAGATCCATGTTGAAGCACTGACAGCTATATTCAACTCAGAAATAGTATCATACATTTGGTTTAGGTTTATTGTGACTCTAGTTTCCATTATCATCTTAGTAGTAGCCTGTTTCGTAGAACAGCTCTTTCCCTTTCAGAAAAATTATGCAAAGAACAAGTTGTGTAATGTTTAATATTTCTTTTAAATGCTTTTTGAATCTACCTATTTCAGATAACGATACTTGTTTCCAGATGTCTGTTTTCATTTACCCCTCTCTCCAGATGAAGTTTAGACTTTTGGAATATTTCTCACACTGTTTAAATAAATGATTGATTAATACGTTCTTTAAATCATCGTGCTGATTCCTGAGAAAACAGAAGTATTTGGCTTTGAGATGGTTGCTGATGGCTTTTGTTTGTTTGTTTGTCTTTTCGGGGGTTTTTTGGTGTGGTTTTTTTTTAGGGGTGAGGTGGGGTGATTTTTTTGTTAAAACAAGAATGAGAGTGTCATGTTTAGGATTAAAAATGTCCCAGCTTTGTAAGACTTGTAATTTTTCTAGAGTAACTTCTGTTACTTATTAATATTTACCAATTTTCCCCACTAGAAAGCTACCTGTTTGTCAAGAAATTGTTAAAACTAGATTAAAAACCACATACATCGTAGTAATGACTAAGCATTTTAATGTATGTCAGTATTAAATAAGGAAAATACACATGACTTAAGTGAAGTGTATGTTAGGTGTTAGTACTCTTTGGAAACAGGGTTCTGTATGTATGTCATGCACATCTTACATGTGTATATGTAGGTAAAACTGCAGATAGAAGTGGCTGTAGAAGTTGAGAGATCTAATTTCTTTTCTTGGCTCTGCCAGGTTGTTTTTCCCATATCTTTGTATCATGATTGGAGTTTTAGAACAAAATCACGTATCTAGATGGATGTTTCAATTCAGATTAAGGTTTTAAGGCCAGAAGAGACTTGTGAAATCATCTAGTCTGACCAGGAGGTCATGGCACTTCATACAGCCATCCAAGTATTGGGCCCCAAATATGATCACAGAATGACTTTTGCAGCTGTTTTCCTAAATATAACGCATGCCGTAATGTAATACGTGATATTCAACAAAATAAAATCTTATTCTTGCCTTATAGGAACCAGTAATTACTCTGGTAACCTTAAGTATTCTGTATCTTTTCTAAATAGGTTCAATTACGATATATTAATGTCTTGCTTCCCCTCAAACATCAGGCTCTATCTCTGCCTTTAAAAGTTTTACCAGCTCTATTTCAGACCCATGCTAATTATATTCAATCAACATATATTTCTTTCATCATCTTTCATCACCTTGTTTCCAATGAGGTTTTAAAATATTCTAGAGAGATATTCCTCTTCCTTTCTGCCATCTTTTACTTTCATTAATATATTGATTTTAGATAAGAACTAGACTTGGCTGAATGATATGTTTTGAGTAGCACAAGTCTATACAGTGGATACCATACTTCTAAGTTGCTAGGTGGTCCAACGTATTGAAATACGAAGCTTTGCGAGTACAGCTAGTGCTTCTCAGGTACATCTTCAAGTTGATAGGGATTGCCTTTGAGATGTACAATTCCACTACTGGAAATGGGGAGTTGAGTGGAGAAGTTTTGAAGAGCGTCATCATAGTGGCTGGTGAAGAAGGAAATCATTTCATATACTTACTATCCACCCTGCTCTATGGGATTCTCAAGTTCTTGATTTAGTCTGGGCCTGGTTTCACGTAGCTCTTTGGAGCAGCTGTGCGTGTATTCCTGTTGTGCTTCTCAGGAAAAGGCAGTTTACAAGAATGGAGACCTAGACAAGTAATTTGTATTCAGAACCCTGTATCCTGTATGTCATGCCAAAGACCCAGTAGCCACAGTAGGTGCAGTATGAAGAAACTAAAAATTACTTCACTGATAAAAGGATGTAGTGATAATCCAAAAATACGTATTTTGGGGATTGTTTGAAATGAGCTGGAAGCGGAAAGGCTTCTGTGAAGATTTAGTCTGATAGAAGAGGATTGAGAGAATATATGCTCCCAGCAAAACCACCTTTGAAGAGAGGGAAGAAAACGCCAATTATCAGAATAAAATTAGAGTTAAATATGATGCTATTTTGACTTAAAGTAGTGTTGAAAAATTAGTAGTTCAAAGCCAAGAATTTCAGAGAAGTATGGGTAGCATGCCACTTAGTGACAGCTCAGTCTAATGCTAATTTAAAGCACTATGAAAGGCCATCATAAAGAACGGCAAAATATCCTTTCTTATCATGCAACCAGTATATGAACATGCTTTTGCTCATCCACAAGAACTTCTGCCTTAACTTATTTTTTTTTGCCATTAGTGGAAGATTTTCAAACTTGGAATAAAGATACCCTAAGAAAGTAGTAATATTGATACCAATTTCAATAGAATTTAAATTTTAGTATATTAAATTTCTAACATTTTAACATATTATATTTTTAACATTTTAGCATTTGTTTTATTTTTCTCTGGTATCATTCATTGGGGCTTTTTAAAATGTAAAATATTTTCACACCTAAACCCAAGTCTTTTAACCAGAAGAGGAATAGATTCTCGCTCTCACCTTAAAGTCACTTGAGAGGGAGATCTAAATGAGCTAAAAATAGTTAGAAGTAGCCAGTTAATTTGTGCTTTTTCCTGTACTGACGCAGCTCCCTCCGTTGTTCTGACAAATGTGGATTTACGCAGCCATGTGGGTAATGCTGCTGGGCAGAGGAGCGAGTTGGAAATAACCATCCAAAAATACAAGAAGGCAGCTTTGTGTTATGGAAGGTTGCGTGTGTCGCTTTCTTTTTTTAGTGAAGGGCAGTGTGTTCAGTTTGACAACTTGCTTTCAAGGACCAGGCTTTTTAGCACGGCTGCTGTAAGAGTATACTTCAAACCGTGGGTTTAGTCAACTTTTTTGTAATATTTAGAATTGATTCATAAAGTCCAACATAGCATCCCTATTTAAATGTACAGATGTAAATGTACAGGGGAGCGGAGGCTTTGGGTGTGTCTCTCCCAACTCTGCCCTACTTCCTTGTCTAAAAGGAAGTCACAATCAAGTTTCTGTATACCTTATGTTCCTGAGACCTAGCTAGCTTACCTGTTTCCAGTATTTTTCTCTTTCTGTGCTTGAATTAAGCAATATCCATTAATAGTAATTTTTATTTGCATAGAAAATATATGAAGCTGTGAGACCTGTGGCTTTCAAAACCTGCATACCTCTTCTACAGAGAAAAGAAAGTGCTGCTAAAAGACCAAACTGAACATTTCAGTTAGTGATTGTTTTTATTTCCTCTTTCTTCTCTGGAAATTAAAGAAAAACACTAAAAGCACTTTCCAGACTCCACAGTGACCCTTCTCCTTTAACTTGTCTTGCCAGTACTTTTCATGCAGATTGCTCTTAACAACTTCAGTTTTGAAAGGGATTTTTGAAGGAGACTTAATTTTCGTCATTGTTTTAGCAATTTTTGTTCCTTTTATATCATTTTGAAAACTTGAATACTTCTGTTGTGTTTTCCCATCTGTTTCTGTGTGTTTTCTCACGTGATGGTGTTTTCTACTCCTGATGCAATTACTGCTAAATGGAAGTGTATCTTTCTGTGGGTAATTTAAATCTTTTGTATTCCTAGCAAAGACTGCTTAACGGCTAGTTGAATGCTATGCATGTTGCGCTCTGATAAAATATGTTACAATTCTGTTTATCCTCAAACAAGAAAACTAGAACCCAGCAAATGCTAAGCTAAGTTTAAACTTAAATCTACACCTGAGAGTTAAGGTACATTACTACCCAAATAAGCTTAACTTTGACTGTGAGTTATGTAGTTATGATAACACTAAACCAGTTTAGAATCGCAGAATAAAATGATTTTAACTATATGTAGCATGCACTCCTCTTTTTTCCCTCCTCTTTGGTGAAAATGAAGCATTTATCTCTGAAAATTCTGGTGACAGAAACTTACTCTGCAGTTGCCTCTGATGAGAACCTTTCCAGTGTGAAGGGATAAAAGGTCAGCAAAATACATTAACCTTTAAAAAAAATTGAAGATTCATCGTAAAGTTCTACACAAATTAATTGCTTGATTCATAATTCTTACCCTCAAGTTTAACATTGCATTTTTGGTAGAAAATCACTCAGTTTGTTTTGGAGGGAAGCTTTGCATGTATTAACCTACAACACATGTAACAGTGGAGCCAAACTTTTTGCATGGGTTCTCTGCTACTCTTTATACATACATTTTCCTTTTCTGTGCAAACAGCAAATCCAAGTCCTGAGGCCCAAAGAGTTTTTTCCTCCCTTTTTTTTTTTTTAAGAAGATTTCATTGAAAGTTTTTTTTTTCAGTGCTTTTTGTTTATTTTGTTTTTGTTTTTGTTTTTTGTTTTTAATTCAAGGGGTAGATACAATGAGATGACAGCAGCTTAATTTTTGAAATCTGTTTTCTAGCATGTTACCTTTTTTTGTTGTTGAGACCTTGTCATAGTACAATACTCTTTGACCATGTTCTTTAAGATATTCCACATGTGGAGGGCTTAATATATAGTAAAAAATTTAATTAATTTGAAGTTACTGCAGTTACAGGGAATTCTGATTTAGCATAGCGACACAACAATGCACTCAAATCCCAATTTAATTAGAAATTACACTTAGTGGAGTATAGCAATTGCAGTATACAACTGACACAATGTAAAAGTAAATCTCATTATCTAGAATATGTTCATGACACTGAGCATCCTCAGTCGCCAGAAAGGAATGTGTGTGTTGAAGTCAACTGAAGCCCACAGCTCTCTTCAGAGCTTTTCTCTTTACTCTTTGGTTTTTGTATTGGGCTTAACTGCATATATACTCCCCATGTTGGTCTGGCTGAGTTGTTTATAGCTGTGGAGACCCCAGTGCCAAGTTTGTGGCCCATTTTTTTTCTCTTTGTGTCTGTACTATGGTACTCTGCCTTCACTTCTGAAGGCTACTCCAATCATGCCAGGCCTGTATCTCCTCATGTTAGTGGCATTAAATACCTGGCTCTATGCAGAATGACTGCTTGATGCTTCTATCTATATAAACTATGTTTGTAACAAATAAGCCGTAGGCACCTTCTCGATTACAAAAATTGCTGTTACAGCTAAACCAAGTAAAACAAAGCTGCAGGCAGATCAGGAAAAGTTCGGACAGAGGAAGCCTGGCAAGGCTCAGGCCTGGGGTCTTGCAAACTTGGTACAAAGCTGAGCCATTACTCAGTTCATGAAGCACTCCATAGGATTCATATAAAGCTACCCAGCAAGCTCCGCAATGGGGAACATATTCCTTCCTCCATCACTCTCCGAGCCCAAGAGAAGGACTGAAGGCCCTACGTGCCTGGAGCTGAAGGCTGGCAGCTTGCTGGGGTGCGAGGCTCCTCTCCCCGGAGGTGTATCGCAGCTCAGCCCCCTTGCCTCCAGTCTGTGCTGTTGCATTGCGACTTCATCGGTCACTAATTGTCAGCGGACTGACAGCAGGCAAAGTCATCTGCTGAGGGAATGACTGGGCTCTACAGAAAAATATAAAACAATAAGCTAAATACCTATTACAGTTATATGAGCAAAAGATACTCTTGAATGGAGTTATAGGATCATAAGTTCTAAGCAGATCTAATACTGATAGAAGTTCCATTATTTTAACCAGAAGCACCCCTAAACCTAGTTTGGTTTTGCTCTGGGTCTGCATTCCTTTCATTCAGGGACAGGCAGTTATGCAAACGGTTGAAATACTTTGCTTATGTAGTCATTTTGTCTGAAACAAAGACACCCTTGGGTTTCCTTTGGCATTGAGATGAGTTTGGCTTCCTTTTGCAACAGTTGTGATCAATCATGTCATTATTCTCCCCTGAGCCTTCAGGTCATGTAGCCTCTATTTATCTCTTCAGAGCATTCCTTTATTGTGGGTGTGTAGGGTGGGGGGGATGCCTTTGATCAGTCCACCCCTTTGTCCCCTTATTTTACACCATGTAGTATGAAATCTTGTTTTCTCGTGTGCAGAAATTTACCTTTTTGGGTAAAAAACCACCACTGGTTATCTACTTGACAACATGCAAAGTAATATTTCTATTTCCATTAGCATTCCCTCAATTTCTTTGGTCTGGATCGTCATATAGTAAATAGCTGCTTGTAGTCTTTTTCCTTAGTTGTTTCAAAATGTGAGCCCTACTTCTGAAATTTCATCTCTTCCTTCAGTTGCCACATTTGTTTTTCCTTGAGTCCTCAAAAAGCGTTATTCTTTACATTTTTCAGACAGTCTCATCTCTTAGGTATAACTAGTACCTGTCTGTGTTGGGCTTTCCTCCTTGGGTATCTAGCGCCCTCCAACATAATGATCTGATTAATCTGGAATGACATTTTGCTGGTTAGTGTGGTATTCTATCACTCTCACCTGCAATTCATGTTGCAATGTTATCCCATAGTCACGGTAATCTATTTACCCCAACAGTAACGCAGTGCAATTATGTGCCTGGCTGTGTAATTAAGATTTAAATCAAGCCTTTTGTATACCATTACCAGCCTCTTCATCAGAAAGTCTTTTAGTTTACCTTCACATTGCTAAGCATTTTTCAACAAAAATTTTCAGTGAAAAATAAAGAAAAAAAAAAAGCAGAATGGAAAAAAATTCTGACTTTATTTCTTCACTTCTATGTATTTTATAGTCTTCAGAGTCTTGATGTTAATAGCTATATTTAAGAATTGTAGTGTATGCTGCCTTGAAACTGGTAAATTTTTTTTTTCACCCCTGTCCGATTCCAACAAAGGAACACATCTTGGTAAAATCCTGTTTATATTTTTAGTGTATAGTTATTTACTGAAGTACATCTGTGCTTCAGGTGGTACAACTGGTACCCCTGGAAAATACTATTTTTCTTTTTCGAAGCAGTTGAGGTTGTTCCCCCCTCTTAATACTATCTTTCCGGTATGTAGTTACACCCATCTTTGTTCACTTCACTGTCAATATCTAGGTCATTATTTGAAGCTTTTGTTGACAGAGCACTTGAGGGTAAGTGCATCTGATACTATAAATAGGCTTGATTCTTCATAGTAAGTGAGTAGATTCACTTGAGAATTCTCAGTTTTGTACTAGATTTGATGAAATGGAAGGTTTCTTGCGTTATTCTGTCAACCAGTAGTATAACAACTTTTAATGAATTGATATCTTCAAAACTTTGACATGCCAGAATTCAGTAATTTTCAATTAACACAGGATTACTAATTTTGTTTGGAAGGGAAAAATGGACCCTTTAAACTATTGCTTTTTTATTATTATTTTTTTTTAAAACTTCTATTTTTATTTCACAAAGGAATGCTTGCACATGAAAACCTGTTTCAACAGAGTTTATGCTGTTTTATTTGTTCCAGGTCACAGAAAACAGAGGATACTGTTTCTCTTACTGTATGTTTTCAGTAACCTGTGCTGTGACAAGAGATGATTCTTTGGATTAGGTTTTTGTTTGTTACTTTACCACAAATTGTGGCAGGGACCAACCAAACAGTATGCATTCCTGCCACAGCGTAAGGCAGCCTTCTGATACAGCTCCAAGGTGCTGTTCTACTGGCAAAAGATTTTCATGTGCGGAAAAACCTGTGATAGGTTGTGTTTTCTGTATGGCTACAACCGCAGGAGGGGAGTTAGGTGCAGCTCTGGCCACAACATGTTGATCGGCACCTTTCTAAAACCTTTAACCACTATGTATGCCATATGATAACGAACATTTTATTCCTCATTTCCCATTCTCCAGTAGGCTTTAAAGCCTTATTTAAATAATAAGTAACTTCTTGAGATTAAATTAACAATGTAGTTTCATCCAGTGCCCTTCCTGTGTGCACAACAAACGTACTACAAAACCAGGCATAACAGTAGGTAAGTGCCTCTGTCTCTGAAAGCAGGAGTGGATGTACCACTGTGATGCATATTGGGATTGCAAAGCATTGTAAAAGGTGTACACAGCAGTGACTTTCCCCCACTGCAGTCTATAAAGATTTGTAAGCACCCCACAGCTTATATGCAGCACCAGCATCCCCTTTAGAGGTTTTTCACGCTGAGGCTGGATGATGGACTGTAGGAAATGGACAGTCGTCCATAATAAATTTGATAGCCACTCAAACTGAGGTTTGACACAGTGCCTGTTTGCTGATATTGAATCAGCACTGCTACTGGTGCTGTACTTTTATGTGCCAGATTCACTGTCGGACACAGAAATATAAATTCATTGACAGCATATGCCACAGTGATGCCTACCTAAATGCAGAAGAGCTAAGCTAAGTGAATGACTCAAATATGCTTATTTCTTTAGTAATAGGTGAATATTTAAAGGCTAGTGATAAGTCCACTAAGAGCTTTTCATTTAATTTTAGAAAGTGAACTACAGTTTATTCCATGAATGTGCAAAAAAAAATATTTATACATGCACAAATGAAAAAGTACTTTCTGCATGAGTGGTGTATGGGTGATATGCAACTGTATTGCCTTATTTGGCATGAGAAATTGTCCAATACTTAAAACGTTGCTAGATTGTTTCTGTGTGTGAGAGAGAGAATTGTCACTGTCAGGTAGTTTTAGCGTACTTCAGTTTGTGAAGACATACCTGGTTGTGTTTCCATTATGCATTGGGATAGAAAGAAATCTGTCTGGTTGTCATCGGTTTAGTCTGAACAGAAACCAGTGTGTCCCCTCCCCTTTTCATCTGTGATGAGATTCATGTGAAACTTACTCTTCTCAGTTCTCCCCACCACATACAGTTTAGCTTCTGATTTTCTTGTGTTGACAACTGTATCTGCTCCCTCTCAGTTTATCTGTGGTCTTGCAAAGAGCTGCCTTATGGTTTCTTACTGTAAGTTTGAATGGTATATAGTGTCCCTTGATGGTTGGTTTTTTTGTTGCCTTTTATTTAACAAGGTAGGCTGTTAGTCTGTAGTTATAATGCAAGATTTATAGGCATAAGTAATATCTTTTATGAGGCCATCTGTTAAAGGGAAAAAATGTGTAAGCTTTTCTGTGGGTTTAGCTTATGCACCTGAATGTTTGCCCTTTTAATTTTTTTCACCGTTAGTTGTTCTAATAGCATCTTACAAGCCTTCTTATTACAAGCCTTCCCTGATGTGAAGTTGTCATATGATAATAGGTGTTAATGTTTTTTTGGCTCATTTGGTAGAATAATTAAAAAAAAAATATTGTTGTTTCGTGAATCATGTGTTGTTAATAGACATGGGCATTATTGCTGTACCTGCACTGTTTGCATAGTTCATGCGCGTATGAATACAGTCAATGGCTCCTTTTAGTATAGCATGCAGAGAAGTAAAGTCTTTTAATAAAAGCGTATTAATTTGTATCTCTTCTGTTCAATATTTTAGATATCAGTAAAGATTTCTATTTTGCGAAACTTTGGTTTGAATATTTTTTTCAGTTGGTTGTCTCTTTTGATCCCTAATCTGCATTAATAATCAGCATTACTTGAAAAGGCAGAAATAGGCATAGAGGTTCTTCCCCTCATCAGAGATTGGGGTAAGTGCTGGATGAATGGACTGACTTAAGAAAAGTGTGAATCTTCAGGTTAACGTTGAAAAGGGTTGTATTAACATTGACAAAGTTGCACATGCTACTTAAAATAATTCTGATTTAAATTGGAATATTCTTGGCATATTCCTTCCTAGTTGGCTGTGTTTATTCTTAGCATTTGTTTTCTCAGTATGTGCTTGAAAGAGTCATCAAATTATGGAGTCAATGTGTCCTTGCAGTTGTGGTCTAATACTGCGTTTTTTCCCTGGAGTTCAAGATTAATTGGTTTAGATAATACAATACTGCAAGTTCAGAATGTTTCTATTCATTACTGAAAAGCATAGTATGCGAAAGCTTACTTCAAATCAATTCACTTTAATAAGTGAATTAAAAAGATCACCAGAGCTGTATTCTTTTTTTTATGGCATATTAGTTATTTTATAGTAGGGAAAAACTTACCTGCTTTCATTTCTTTTTCACTTCCTGAGACTTTTCAGAAATTTGTCATCTACATTCCCTGCTGGATGAAATTTTCAACGTGCAATTCCTTGTGACAGTGAAGAAAAAGCCTACATCATTCCTTCAAAACATACAGAATTTGATTTCTAACCGTATGCATATTCTGATCTAGAAGTTTAATGCAATTCTGCTGTAGAGTGCTTCATAATGGTAAATTTCTCCTTCATTATTTCTGGAGAAAGCAAATTGAAATCAGGAAGACCAAAGCCTATTTGGAGCTGAACCTGGGGGCATAAAGTAACAGGAAAGGATTCTGCAAGTATTGCCCTGAGGGAACTCAGGGAAATGTGGATCCATGGATGAATGCTGGAGGCAATCCAATGGTGGACAACACAGAAAAGGCAGAAATTTCCTATTTCTTTTTAACTGTTCCCAGACAAGGGACAGTAACACGAAGGAGGCACAGGTTAGGGTCTGTTTAGTGAAAGTGGGCGTATTCAGCTTCCTGGGGCTCTGTGCCAACATTGATAAGATCTCATTCATGTCATAGGATTGCAAGGCAGCTATTGTCCAAGAAAAAACATGATTGAGGAAAGTCCTGAGAACTAGGAGGTGGCTAACATTACACTAGTCTTTACAAAAGATAAGGAGAACGGTCCATTGATCTACAGGCTGTGTCAGGTCAGTGTCAGTCCCCAGAAAGATCATGGAACACATCGTCATGGCACCTGCTTCTAGACACATGAAGGGCAAGAGGGTAAATAGTAAGAATCAACACAGGTTTCTGAAGTGCAGTTAGTGTTTTAGTAATCTGATTGCCTTCTAGGATGAAATGTCTCACAATGTGAATGAGGGGAGCACATGCAATATGGTGTAACCGTAACTTTATTAAGACTTCTGATACTTTCTCCTTCACTGTTGTCAACAGTAAGCTGAGGAAGCATGGGCTAAGTATTGAGTGGGCTGAAAATTGTCTGGACTGCTGTACTGAAAGGGTAGTAATCAATAGCTTGACCACTTAGCAGACAGTAAGAAGTGGAATAAATATCTCAAGGGCTGATCCTGGTCCTCGTGCACAATTCTTCAGTGACTTGGATGACAGAATTGAACAGAATGCACCCAGAGCAAATTCATGAATGGTAATAAATTAGGGTCATGCTTGGAAAACCGAAGTCTTAAACCATCTCGAGACCTTAAACAAACTGAGGACTGAGCCAACAGGAAGCTCGTGTATTTAGGAAAGAGCAGACTGAAATCCTGTATCTGAGGTGGAATAACACCACGCATTAGTGCAGGCCGGGAAGCACCTGGCTGAGTCACAGCCCTGCTGGAAAGGACCTGCAATCATTAAGAACGTCAAGCTGAATATAAGCCAGTGATGTGCTTTCACTGCAGATAAAACTAGCTGTGAACTGGGCTATGTTAGAAGGAAGGAGGAACACGACTAGCAGGCTGAAGGAAGCTGTTATCACCCCCACTTGGAGCTGGTAAAGCTGTTCCTCGGACAACTGAGTGTCATTTTAGTAACCCCAGTACAGAGGGGATGTTGAGAAACTGGAAATCGTCCAGCGAGGGGATACTAAACTGGTCATAGTGTGATGGGAGAGGTTAGGGAGCTGGGATTCTTAGGGGGCTTGGTCTGGTGAAGAGGAGGCTGAGGGGGTGATCTTAGATTAGCCCACAATAACTTCATAGGGAGTGACAAAGATGATGTCACCAAACTTTTCTCAGTAGTGGCATAGACTTTAGCAATGGACAATAGCCATAAATAGCGGCTTGGGGAGTTGAGGCTGGACACAGGAAAACTTTTTCATGGAGAGGATACTGTAGTAATGGCAGAGGTGACCAGAAAGGCTGAGAGTTTGATCTTTTCCAGTCAACTACACAAATCCTAATCTAGTGTTGGAAATGATCGTATTTTTAGTGGCAAGTGAAACTAGGTGACTTCCAGCCAAAACTTTTGTGGTTCTATGATGATTCTATGGTAATTCAGTGATAATGCATAGTATTACTCAAATTATAATTTAAACCCTTATATGTAGACCATGGAAAATATATTTTGAGGGAGGATAGCGTGGCTTAAAAATTCCCCCAATTTGATTACTTAGCTTTAATGCTTTAAAAAATAAGATTAGAAACTGAGGATAGCTGATTACTGAAAAATAATGTCATTACTTTTCAATGTTTGTATTAAGTGGTAAGGACTGAAATAATAGATCAGCTAACTGGATTTGTGGTTGAAGGGGAAAACTAGCTAACACAGAATGGGATGTTGGAAGATTTTGGTAAGATTTACTTTTTTCCCCCTGGAGATATTCTCTACCTTCATTTTTACATAAAGATTTCACTTTCTAAGCAGGTCTCAGTGATAAAGCTATTACTTCTCAAACTCTACCAGGCCTTAATATTTACAGGACAGCAACCCATGGAAAATAAATAAATTAATAATATTTTCTTGATGCTAATAAAATGAAAGTGTAAAGGTAGCCTCACATTTAGATTTGGTATCCTTTTTGTCACACTTTATATGACTGTTCGTTCTCTTCACAATCCCTTAGCTCCCTATTTTTTTTTTTTTTTAATTGGGAATAGTAACATTTACCTAAATTTCAGTCAGGTTGCATGTATACCTATATGAAGAAAGCCGGTATAGATCCCTTAAGGGAGGTAGGGTGCGCTTTTTTTTTCTGTCAGTTGCTTGTACCAGGTTGAATACCTGGAGAAGAGTAAAATAGGTACAGAAACTATGTTACACACCTTAATATGGCGAAGATTCCTATCTTGTGAGGGCTGAAGCTTCCCTTCAGAGGATTCGTAACTAATTCATAGACACTTTGCATCTCCCCATGTGACTTGGACCTCAGGTCACATAAAGTAAGGCCAGGCAAGTCAATTATGCCTTCAGCAGGAAAATTAATCACCTCATGGTCTGTGTATAGCATATAAATAAATAGACCAGAAATCAGGGCAAGATATTGCTGATAAAGGAAACCGAGTGACTCTTTGTGCTGCTGCAATAAGCTGGCTGCCTTTGGCTGCTTAATCTCAGTGGCACAGAGAAGAGTCAACACTTTCTGAATGCACGATCGGGTCTGCAGGAGTCTATTCTTTGGGTTAATCCTCAGATTCAGCAAGGTATTTCCTGGTGTTTGTTCACCTCTCTCTAGAGCTAAGAGAGAAATACAAAGTAATAGTTGCAGTAATGGATTTTAAGATGTAGCGCGTTGATTGTTATCTCTGTAACACTGAAGTGGTTGCCATGAAAATAAATGATTGTTCAAGTCAGTTCTTGTTCTTTTAGGGGTTATTTAGAGGAAATTCCAGTGTCAAAATGCCAGATAAGGTTTTCATGCAACACAAGTGGGATTGTGGCCTGTTTCTGTCTACGTTATCTGACTATTTATACAGTAGCCATATACCAATATCTGTTCCCTCCCTCCTTCTTTCCAGGTTAAATCCTAAGAAATGCTTGGTGCTTTAAAGGAAATCCATACTTTAACATCTTGTAGTTTACTGAGACATTATTCTACAGTACCGGTTTAGCTTTTGTGTTGCTTTTAATGGATATTTTCTTTCAATTCTGTGCTGTATCCTATTAACTCCAATGTATTTAAGCAGTGCCCAGAAGGGCAGTGTAATAATAATGAAGTTTTCTGCAAAACCTACTGCACCTTATATTGTCTAATGTACTGTATACTAGTGTTTTCCACAGCAGTCTGTTTACAGTTAACTTTCTCTAATTCCATTTGTTGCATTACTGTCAGTAAAACTAATGTTCTACATTTTCATATGCTTGTAAAGCCTTATTGTCTTCAGTGAATTTATGTAATTTTGGCTGTTTAAAGTAGTTTTGCAATAGTGTTCTTGATTACCACATGAATATGCTTTCCATCTTAGATACTGCCCAGATTTGGATTATGGCTGTCATCTGATGTTGTGTTATTTTTTTCAGTAGCTTGTGCTATTCTGAACACATTTTGAAATAGTTGAATAAAGACTTGGAGCTTTTTAAAGGAAGGACTTTGTATAAGGTTTAGGTTTTTAAAGCTTGCTAGTTACGGTGTATTCATTATATCTGCACTTTTAGCCCTAATGTAGTGTAGATATAATGAATACATCATAACTAGCAAGCTTTAAAGCAAGAATTGCCACCCAGTTAGTATGTCTGTGTCTTAATTTTTTTTCTTAAGTCAGATTAATTTTATTGTAGAAGGAACATGTGTTTTGCATAGAAGGCTCGCTTTTCTCTATTAGCAATTTTTGCCCAACACAGTAAAATCCTTTCGTATTGCTGGGACCTCTGGATGCTGTCATGCAATTTTTGAATTAAAATAACTTAATCTTTAGTATCTTCGACACTTTCATAGTAAGTTAACATAATCCCTAGAAGTAATTTTTTCTAAACAAGACTTCTTTATCTGCATACCCTGTGTAATGGAACAACATAGGTAATACAGGTGTGGGGCTCTCTCGGTGACTTGGCAGCCAGTCAGTGTCTGGGAAGGCTAGTACTGAGCTGGTGTTAATATGCTGGCTTCATGTGATCGGATGAATTCACCACATTTTCTAGCAGTTGCAGTTACAAAAGTAGAGAGATGAAAGAATAGAAATGAATTGCTTCTAGATCCCAGCAGGTGTTGAATGGCTTGCAGAAGCTTGGTGCTATGCCTGAATGAATAAAATCCAATCGGTCTGAACTGTCTCTTCTTGACCTCTCATCTTCCCACAGTTCCTTAGGTGCAGGACTTTGTCTTGTTATATTTCTGTCTCCTGGAATTCAAGTCCCTAAAACCTACTTTTTCTCCATGCTCCAGAGTTGCTACGGTGCCTTTGCTGGACCAAACTGTATTCAGCCGTCTGAGCTGGTATTAAAGGTATCAACTACAAGCTACAAGGATGTTAGAAAAAGAAAAAAAAGAAATGGGACAAAAAGGAGGTCTTAAAGCATGGCTAGTTGTCTGGTTATGGCAAATATGATCTTGGGCAGGAAAGAGTTATTTGGTTCTTCGTCTGAGCTCCCTGTTATACCCTTGCTATACTTGTGTATCTGGGAAGTCCTTTCTCGTGTACTTCCTTACAACAGAGGATGTGAAGAACAGACAGACTAATGTAGCTATTGAATAAGCAGCTGTATTCATTTGAATAGCTAGAAGTTAATTTTTCAACCTGTTTCTGTGTAAATATAATTGGGAAGAGGGTCTAATCCTGCAGATCCTTGAGCATGACAAACTATACTCACCTGAGTATCACATTACAACTAATGAAGTTATTCATATGAGTTATTTGCATGTCAGAGAGCTTAGAGATTTGAGTTGAATACTTGTTTTAATTCTGAAGAGTTGGCTTTGAAGACTGGGATTCAAATGATGTTAAGGTTGGATTCAAATGATGTTAAAGTGAAATATAAAAAATGAGTCCTTATATGAAAGTGTAAAGGCAACTTTAACATGTAAATTTCCAAAATGTAAATAATGTAATATGCAGATCCTATGGCTTTTTACATCATCTTTCTTTTTTTTTTTTTCCCCCCTCTACTGCTGGAACTCATTTTCCTGTATGAAAAGGAAGTAGGTCATTGTATTTACATAATTTTAAATACAGCAAATAACCTGTTTGTAAATATTTTGTACGGATAACTCATGTTATATAACTTCAAGTATGTAGTACGTTTAGCCGTCAGAGGCCTTTTATCTAGTTTTTCACATATTTCATACTTAAGATGGGTTTCAAGGTTAAGACACCTGTATCTGTTAGGCTTGCAGAGAATTTGGAATTGTTCTTTATATACTTTAAAAGACTGTAAAAAGCCAGTAGAATGTGAAAAGGCTGCTCCGCTGCTGGAAAAAAAAGAACTAAACCCAGAAATTAAGTCAGTGCCTCAACAAAGTTTTGAGAATGAGTACTTGTTATTTCTCTCTTGGTAAAAAAGACTTCGGGTTTTGTTTCTTTAGAGATTTTTTGGTTTTGTTTTTTGTTTTTAAAGTCTGGTTTTTGTTTTTTTGCGGTTTCTTTCAATGGCTAGAAAGAAATATCTGAAAGCAAATGATTAGTTAAGCATCCAGATTAATAATTTTAAAATGGAAATATGTTATAAATTCCTTCTACTTTAGGAGGTTATTATTAAAATATCTCTGTATCAATATAAAGTTAGACAGTGTACAATTGATGACTTAGAGTGGTGTGATGTATAAGTTTAGCTAATGTTTGGGGGATTACTTGTCACTGAGTAACAAGGTTAGTTTTCCTTCTTGTGATACAGTAAAATAGAATTAAACTCTGTGCAGTCTTGTGCTCTATATTGTGAGGTTCCAAACAGAATTGTGCAAAACCTGTTAGCTTTTTTTCCAAAAATAAAGTAGTACTTTTATTTTCCAAAACTTCTTAAGATTAAATGTTTTGGCCTTATTGAAATATTCCTCCCTTCCTCCCACCCGCCCCCACCCCTTGTCTTTAAAAGTAACATCTTGCTCCTTACTAATCAGCATTTCCCAACAAGAAGATATTTCAGTGGAATATTCTAAAGTGAGTCTAACGACAAATACAGCTAAAATTTTAATGTTATCTAATCACTTTGCAAAAGCAATTCTAGACCACTTACACAACCCAATTCTGATGTGATAAGCAACTGTAATACATGCACAGTGAAGATACTACCAACCTAGTGATATAAAGGAAGTTATGGTTGTTCATTTAACATGAAGATGAAATTGTTTTCACAGATCTTACTCATTGCATGCGTTTCAAAATTTGATGCATTTAGTGAAAACTGCAAGGTTATTTTGTCCCTGGTAGCATAGTAGCGTTCTAGAAGAGTGAGCAAAATCCCTTTTGTTCTCGTGCATCTGCTGTCTGATTTTTCTCCGATTTCTGAACGTTTGCATTCTGTCTTCACTTTCTCCTTTAAGAGCTCGTTGAATTTTATTAGTTATCGCTGCAAGCCAAATGAAATAAAAGGAGTTGCACAGCTGCAGTGGTAAAAGTCTGAGCTGCATCATCATCCATACTTGCAGTAATATGCAAACAGGGAAAAAATGGGCTTGATTATAGATCTTGGGAACTTTTCCAATATACCAATATACAAGTGATTTCCTCAAAACCAAACCATTTTGCACTGGGAATCTTAAAAACAAAACCTGAAAAAAAATCAAGAAAAGATTTTTTTTCACAGATGCTGAGCATTCCTTATCCTCTGAAGTCAATGAGAAGTGTAGGCTCCCACTGTCTTTTAAAAACTGGACCAGTATGCAGACAGCTTCATTGATATTTAAGTTATCTTACTGTAACAGAAGCGTATCTTAATGCACTTTAGTTGAGCTTGTGTGTTTGCTGCAGAAATAGCTGTGGCTGAAAATTGATATTGGATATCATAATAAAACCATTTATTTTTGTGTACATAGAAGTACATAATATAAGCTTCCAGAATGAACCCTTTTGTACTCTGCAGTTAAGTAATTCTACAGTATTACAGGCATAAAGACTGGAGTGAAGGGACATCTGTCCAGTGGGGTTATACCTGTTCAACTGCTGCTTGTAATTCATATTTAGTGCAGGCAACTCCTAACATGTTGTTTTAGAAAAAGAACCAGTCCATCTTCATCGATGGCATAGATAGTGGGATGGTGTGCACCCTCAGCAAGTTTGCAGATGGCACCAAGCCGAGTGGTGTGGTCAACACACCTGAGGGACGGGATGCCATCCAGAGGGACCTGGACAAGCTCGAGAAGTGGGCCCGTGTGAACCTCATGAGGTTCAACAAGGTCAAGTGCAAGGTTCTGCACCTGGATCGGAGCAACCCCCAGTATTGATACAGGCTGGGGGATGAAAGGATTGAGAGCAGCCCTGCTAAGAGAAGGACTTGGAGGTATTGAGGGATGAAAAGCCAGACATGAGCTGACAATGTGCACTTGCAGCCCAGAAGGCTAACTGTATCCTGGGCTGCATCAAATGAAGTGTGTCCAGAAGGTCAAGGGAGGTAATTCTGCCCCTCTGCTCTGCTCTCGTGAGACCCCATGTAGTCCAGCTTTGGAGTCCTCAGCACAGGAAAGACACAGACCTGTTGGAGCGGGTCCAGAAGAGGGCCACAAAAGTGATGGAAGAGATGGAACACCTCTCCTATGAGGAGAAGCTGAGAGAATTTGGATTGTTCATTCTGGAAAAGAGAAGGCTCCAGGGAGATCTTATTGTGGCCTTTCAATACTTAAAGGGGGCTTATAAGAAAGATGGGGAAAACCTTTAGCAGGGCCTGTTGCGGAAGGACAAGGGGTAATGGTTTTGAACTAAAAGAGAGTAGGTTTAGACTAGATATAAGGAACAAATATTTTACAATGAGGTTGGTAAGATACTGGAACAGGTTGCCCAGAGAGGTGGTAGATGCCCCATCCCCTGGAAACATTCAAGCTCAGGTTGGATGGGGCTCTGAGCAACCTGATCTAATTAAAGATGTCCCTGCTCATCAAGGACTTAGATGACCTTTAAAGGTCCCTTCCAACCCAAACTACTCTATGATTCCATGATCTGAGATTCTTCAGTGTGTATGTCTAGTAAATAATTTTTTCTGGGGTTCCTACTTCATAGGTTGACAAAAATTATTCCAGAAGATTTCAAGCCAAACTGTCCTGAGATTTTTAGCAGTGATGTAGGTTGACTTCAGCAGCACAGATCGAAGTAGTAGTGTAAACAGGTGGCAGTGGTGTCTTTTGAAAATGGAATTAGTTGTAAGAGCTCAAAAGACAATGTGTGCTTTCACATGTGCAGCATGTCTGTACTGACTTGTGTACCAGTCTTGTTACTCAACGGAGTCACAAAAATCACAGCTAGGTTAGGCTTACCAAATAGCTGTTAGAGACATGAAACGGCAAGTATGTCAAAGGGAGTCATGGGACTGGGTATCTGCCATGAAGTACAGTTACTTCAGTTTATGTGGCCAGGAAGGATGTATAACCTATGTAGATACAAACAGATATCACATACTTTTAGTGCAGAGCCATCCTAAGTTGAAAGTAATGAAAGACTATTTAGCAGTAGAACAGCTGAAGGGATACTCTGGGTCAGAACATACATCATATTTTGCCTTCATTCCAAAAAAGTTTTGAAGTCTTATAAGCAGTTTTTGTCTGTCAGAAAAATTCATATTTTCAATGTTTCTTGGGTTGTTGTGTCTGTTGGGTATTAAATAATCTTAAAAGTATTTCAGTTGTATTTGTAAATTTAAGAATTTTCTTCCTTAGCTATGCGTTTTCTTGTACTGCAAAATTATAACCCTTCAATCCTCTCTTGTTGGGCTATGACACCATTACACACCTTTAAGGACAGTAAAATAATACATGCATATAAAACACTGGTTGTACTTCTACCAGTAAGCCTCTTTTCCAGTCTTATGTTCATTAAAATAAATGTGCTTGTTTTAATCTGATAAAACTAAAAATCAGGAAACCATTTTATGGGCATACACGTGAAGTTCCTATGTGACCAGAGTAACAGTAGCAGGAACAGGCATTAGGAAGCAAAAGGACTGAGTTCAGTCCCTGTGTCTTCCTTCCTTCAACACCATTTCTATAGATTTCAGACGAAGTGGAACTATAATCCAGTGTTTTAACATATATTTTGCATTTTTGCTTTAGACTCCCCAGAATGCTACTAAGGATCAAATCTGACATGATAATTTTGAATTTATTTGTAAAGAAAAGAATCTGTAACAATTTATTATTTCCTTTTTGGTCTTCAATTCCAAGGTAATGAAATTAACGTTTGGTAGTATGTTAAAAAAAAAACCAAACAAGTTGAGCAGCTGTTCGTTTTTTCCCACTCTCGCTTCTGTTAATGGCCGTTTTTGAAACTAAAGAGGAGGATTAAAGGAACAATATCTGCCATCCAAATCTTTTCAGTGTTTTGTTTTGGGTTATTTTGGTTTTGTATGTATTTATACTTCATCTGCTTAGCATCAGTTTCAGTGAAACAAGCAAATACAGTAATAAACAAAAGAGGCATTTTGAACTAACATCTAAATATTTTATCTTTGCTGTTAGTAAAACATGAGAATTCAAATTATATTTTCCTGATTTGATTGTCATTTTTTTATGTTCTTGCCTGATGTGCCTTGTATCCTCCAAGTAAACCTGTCAACAGTTTTTAAAAATGCTTTTCTCCTACCTGTCAGATTTTAATAGGGTGAAAGCTTTCAGTTTCTAAAATCAATCCTTGTTTGTTTGTTTTGTTGGAATAAGAAATTGTTCCACTGCAGGAGAAAGACTGTTGTATTCACTTGCATGGAGAGCAGGGTAAATTTATTCCTATATGGGTATTTAAATAAATCAGAGGTTTACACAGACAATGTGCTTTCGTCTCCAGAGGGGAAAAATATTGCTGTCCCCTTTTTTCTTTTTAATTTGGAATGTGACTCTTTGTTTCAATTCTTTGAGTAAGTTGTGGTTGATGCTTTTATTCCTTGTGTGAATACCTGGTACAGTCCTCAGCTCTGCTAGCCAAACCCATTCTCTCTGGCTATTGCTGGTACGTCATATGACAGTAAATGGTTTAACGCTGAGAACAGCACGTACTTGACTGCCTCTTACAAGCTGCCTGGGAAGAGGGAGGAAGACAGTGCATGCGTGCCGCTGACTTGGTGTTAGACTAAGCATTGCGTTTCTTCTTTTTGCAATATAATGTATAGCACCATCTCTGGCTGCCCTGTAAGGAGCAACTGTTACATGACTGGGGAGACCAATATGCAGCTGGCCCTCTGGAGGATGAGGAGCACTGCAGTGTTTGGAAACTTGACTTCTTGGTATTATTAAGTGTTAAAATATGCCTTTGGATCGCTCAGGGGGCTGTGTGGTTTGTTTCAAAGTTCACACGTATTGGTATTGTGCATACTGAAACTAGTATATTTTCTGTCATGATTCACATATGGAAACAGCTGATTCCATCTTTTGTTGCAAGAAACGCTTTTATATCACTGTTATACTACGTCAAGCAGAATGCTGTAGAAAGAATGTGAAAATTGGAACTCCAGTATTTCTTTAAACTTAATTGGAAAAGCGATAGTGTTTTCAGTGGCACTGATACGTTATACAATAGCTCGTAAAGAGAGTAATTTCTGCTTCTGACTCCTACAAGGCTGTTCAGTGTAGGAAAGGGAAGCAAGACAGCCTCTTGCCTTGTGTCACCATCCTGGTACCTACAGAAACAAGACTGTAAGGATTTATTTTTCTGTATCGTGGGGGAGAGAGTCAGCTTCCCCCAGACAGGATTTTCCATACCAAACATGTGACTATTCCTAGATCGGCCAAAAAAATCCTTGAATTTTATTTTGGATTGCTTTTATATAATCTTTCAGATTTTGAACTTCGGAATTTGCATTTTCAGGCTTCCACATAAACATAGGCATGTATTTTTTGATGAAAAATTAGATTTTCTTGCAACTACCAGAGAGCAAAGAAGGCAGTACTTTCAGGAAATGTGTCACAAAATGACTGAAGGCTTCTATTTTCACCTGCCTTTGCAGTAGGTAGGGACAAAGTATGTGAAAAATTTGCTGCGTCCCTTTAAAAACAATAGCAGTAGGATTTCTTAATATTCTTGAGAATTCTTCAGAAAGAATTCTGATTTCCAGGGAACATAACTCTTCAGGATTAATTACAGAATCTTAACCTAAGAAACAGCCTATAATGTTGTCTAAGCTTAGATAATTCTTCTCAAATATTAGAATTCCTAGAATCACTGTCTGTATTTATGATGATTTCTATACCAAATAAACAGGTACTATATATTCAGGCTGTTAAGGTGTGTGTTTAACTTTATTAAAATTATTTCTTTGAAGTAGAGGTTGAGTGTTGTTGAGGGTATAAGTAAACCACTTCTGTGTTCATTTAGGAGCCACAATACAGGTAGATTGTACAAATGTAAATACAGTAAAAAGTTTGATTTCTCTAGATTAAACACAAAGTATGAAATCAGCATTTGTTTCAGTTAACAGTAAGAGTAGTAAATGACACATTATTAAATCTTTGTCAGAAATAACACCTATTTTTGTATGTTTGTGAAATAATTTCCCAATAAAAGAATTAAGCTCAGAATGAGAAATAATTCCTAGATTAGCTTCAAATAAGTCTAACCAACCCTTATCCCAGTTAGAGACTTAAGCATTTCTATGGATACTACATATTTTTTGAATTCCACTTATTTTGATGGAAAAATAAAATCAGGCAAAATTACTGTGATTGCTTGTGGAAGTTTCGTCAGAATATTCTGGGAAAGAAAGATAAAACATCACTGGAGCCAGTGGTATTTTGAGTTGTTTTCAAGTCTCTCTGTTACTTTTTAGTGCTTTTAATAAACATGATCTTCAGTGTAGTGGGCGAAAGAATACTTTTTCCCCCCCCCCCTCCTCATTTTTATCATTGATCTAAATCTTTGTATCATCAGAAGACTGGCAGTGGTACCACTGCTTAAAAAAGGCAGGAAATAACACTCCTTATGCCAGGCAGTCAAATTGATATCCCAGTCTTGTAAATTCTTGAAGTGCAGAATCCGTGATGCAGAGTGTTGCAACCAGAAGCAGTGAGCAGTGGTGTGTATATTAAAGATGTTTTTGGCTTTTGGGAAGCATAAGAATGGGGCACTTTTGCTTCCACTCCCTTTATTATGGGATCTGTTAATTTTAGTAGTGTTTTTTTTTTTTTTTTTTCTTTGGAACGGGGGGGTGGAGCAAGTTGTATGTTTGTGTGTGTTGGGTTTGGGTTTTTTTTCTAAACTTAATATTGGCCTACCAAATTCACGTTTGAGTGTGTAAATAAATGATCTAATATCTGATAGTGGTGAGATACTATTGAAACTAGCCATATTAAGCATCTAGCAATGACTAAAAGTCAATAATTCATATTTGAATGTTTTGGGGAATCCAGTCTTTTTTAATAGTAGTAGTATCAGTCAGTATGTGGCAAGAGGAAGGCTTGGTCTCAAACTCATAAGTGACTCACAAAAATTTTTTACAATATTCAGTATTTTCATATTTTACAATATTTAAAATATAAAGGAAGTCCCTCAAATGTTGTTCCTGCTCAATCACTTTGGTTTCTTTCCTTTAGTGGTTTACAAAGTTCAAAAGGTACTTCTGGTCTTTGCACTTCACAACCTATGAGTGTCTATAAGATTTTAAGTTCGTGTTTTCATAATGCCCCAAATTGTGTTTAAACTTGTATCTACAAAGGTGTTCTTTTTTCATTCAATCTGTTCCACTTTTTTTGGAGTTACAATTGCAAGAGAAGTCTTTTAAGTCCCTGTTAGAAATAAATTAAACCATCACTCAATAGCAAACATTCATTGCCCCTACTAGAAAATTTGATTTAGAGTGTAATTTGCAATTAAACTAATATTTAACTTGCTGTCAAAGCTAAATTTAAATAACAGTCTTATTAGAAATGCTGACAGGTCAGCACAGGTACAGTTTTTAATCTACATTTCTGGATGCTGCTGTGCTTGTGCAGAAATCTCAAAACCTGAATACAGTGGCAGAAATGGCAGAATTTTACCTGGGCAGAAACTAAAAAGAGCATGACGCCTGTTCAGGATAGGCTAGAAAATAATGAAGCAAGCTGAAAATGGCTACCAATAGCTTTTGCCAAGTGCACTAATTTGTTTCGGTTTTGTTTTATGGAGAAATGATAGACCTCAATCTGTCTGACTTTAAGAAGAACCATAAAGAGTGGGAGGCTTTTTGAGTGTCACTAAATTGAAAGTATTTGAATTCTTGTTAAAATCAGCTTGATTCAGCTTAAAAACGGTTTGTGTTGTGTGAGATGGTGGTTTACCCCAGTGACCCAAGCACCTGGAAGGGTGGTGCTTGGTAGTAGTAGTAGGTAGCATAGGATTCTTGCCGAGGTAGAGGAGTGTCCAAGTGGTACTGAATACTCCACTTGTTTTTAAAATCTATTCCAGCTCTGTGCTAGTAAATGAATAAAAGAGCTATCAACAGAAATACACCTTGTGGAGCAGTACTCCTTAACTACTAAAATAGCCTTCTAAAGGGGCATACACAAATAACTTTGAGAGACCTTAGTGCAGCATTAAGTTACACTGAAAGCTGCTTGGATACCCATTTTGTCCTGAACTGATACCTATTAAAATGTGTGAAAACATCAAGGAGACTTGATGATGCAGTAGGATAGTTCAGGATTTGATCCATCGTGTCATCACAGTCAGTAAAACTACAGAGAGGCATAACGACTTCCTTTGCTTAAAAAAGTCATTACAAAAATAACTGAATACAAAATTTCTGAGAGAGAGAGGAGAAACAGATTTGTGAAAACAGAGATGGAAAATGTATTCTTTCTTATTGTAAAAAATTTTGTAATAACTTCTGTGGTGCAGGGGTTTTGGTTTTGTTTTTTCTTTCCCGTCATGAAATTCTGAGGCTTACTATTAGCTCCTTCTGAGAACTAGGAAAACACATCAAGTTGTAGAGGAGACTGTTCCTTTAAGCAGGAAAACTGTGCCTGGTAAAAATGCTGGTGTGTAAGAATGAACAATTTAATACTGTGGTTTTGCCACATACTATTTCTGATGACAGGATAAGGAGTAAAGTGAAAACTACGTCCAGCTTAAGTCTATCATTGTTTCATAGTTAGAACTGATTATAGAGAATAGTTTTCGTGTAATACAACTCATATTATACAAGCAAGTTGATATTTTGATTTGATGGATGATTCAATTTGCAATTTTGGTTTCCCCAGCCACAGTCAGCTCTGCAGGTAACTTGAACTCAGAGGATGTGAAATACTCACTATCACCTCCTTCTTAATTAATGCGTTGATCCTATGTGTAATGACCCCTGTAAACGCTGAAAGTTCACAACAGATGTTTAATGCAGTTTTCCACTTAATTCATTCCTGTCTGAAAATCTATGTCGTATTAAATTTCAAATAACATGCACTTTATATGAGCTGGATCTTCCACTGTATATAGTCTACTTACTATATTGGCAGGCTTCACATTTTTCAGGTGCTCTTATTCATGAGAATCTTTTTCAAATGACCATAGCAACTCAAGGAAATAGCTGCTGGCAAATACAAAAGCCAAATCAGTGTCTTCCAACACCTGTAGTTGTTCTCTGTTACTGTAACTCATGGAAAAAATAGTTGTTCACTCTGGCAGTAAAGACCTACGTGTCTTCACCTAGCTGCATTCTCTGCTTTTTTTGCTTGTTTACCCCCTCTTTTAGTAAACGTATTTTGGAGCATGCAGTTTTCTGTAATGCAGTCAGCTTCCTGTTACCTGAGATGCGATGGGACTATCCTGTGTCAGGGATATGGCTTGGAAAGGCAGCTGTCCCCTGGAACACCTGTGGAAATAGACACCAGGGAACTTAAGTGCACACACACATGCACATCCCGGTGACTGCACAGGAGTAGAATAGCCCATGTGTAGCATGGTCTATGTTGAACAAGACAGCATAAATGGGTTGTCTAATTCCGAGGTGACTCCTATGTAACTTGAATGTGTTAAGCTTTACAGTGCTCTGGGAACCAGAAAAGTTTATTTTCTCACACATGGCTTTTCAACTTAATTGGTCCCCTGTACATGCAACAAGACCGTTCTGATAAATCTCCATGGACATGAATGATTCAAATACCTAACTTATTACTTAAGGCTAAGCCTGGGTATAAGCCACCTTGTTGGCTCTGTTTCAGCGTTGACCCTACTGGAGCAGAACTAGGCTTTGTAGGGGGGCCCTCAAGAAAGGTGACACCTTGTTCCTTGTTCTCAGCTATCTCTCTTAAGAGCTGACTTATCTTAGTGCTGTGTGCTGATGGACACCGTTAAACCTGCCTATAGAAAACTGAGATTAGTCAATAGGATGCTTACTTTCTTTGCAGTTTTAACAATTAAGCATGTTCATATCTGCAAAAAGGATACAGCTGCAAATCTCACCTGTGTGTCTGGTTGATCATGATGTATTACTGGGAAGCAGAGGAAGATGTGCGTGTGTGTGACTTAACAGATACAAAGCTCAGATGGTGCTTAAACAGTTTTTCAAGGACTGGAAGACAGTGCTAATAAGGAGATGTCATGTTGAAATGCAGTTTTCATTACATAGCTCATAGATTTTTAAATGCTTGTAACTTAACTCAAGTGCTTTTCAGGGGGCTGAAATTTTTCCAGGCTCTCTTTCAACTTGAGGTCATTAATTTTTAAACTTTTTTTTTTTTTAACTACAGCACTAAAAAGATTGTTTAAATCTTCCTTGTTTCGTGACTGTTTAGACCCTTGAACAGTAATCATCACGTAAAGAAAACTGGTGCAATAACTCTGGGCTTTTCCTTGTAAAACACTGTATTTTATGAGATATTAACTCTATAACTATTACATTAACTTGTATGTAAAGGAAAGATTGCTGAAATAGTTTTTATGCAAGGCAAGTGAACCTAAAATACCAATACAAAATTGAACTGTGAGTTGTGGTTCCATAAAGTTTGACATGTTTCATTCACAAGGACTGTGTTGTAAAAGAAGTTACACTCAAGTAATTAGACTTGTAATGAATACAAATTTAATTCACTCGTTGATACTTAGTTTTCTAGAACTGCATGATAGAAAGGCAAAAGTTGTTGTTAGTAAAATGACATTCAGTGAATATTTACAAAGTTGTTTCTTCTAGATTGTTGGAAGTTTGCTAGGTTAAGTTTGTCCCGTTATAATTATATAGTATCTTAGAAGGTTTTCTGAGTGAAACAAAGTTATCCCAACACTTAATCTCTATCAAGGATTTAAACCACAACCGATAGACTCTCAAGTTTTGGGTTAAATCTAGAAGAGTTGGGCTCTTTCCCTTACTCATGTTTACTTCATTTTAAAGTGGTTTTCCTTTCTTTCCTTTTTTTGGCTAGAAGAATGCTATATGGATAGTACCTCTGTTTTTGCTGAGGTCAGAATAAAGCAAAACTGCAAAAAACAAATTTACACAGAAGTTTTCTCCCAAATTATTTTTTTTTACAACTCAGACATAAGTGCATAGGTGGCCTTTTCCTTAGAGGTCATTAGCAGTGAGGTGAAAGTTAAATGAGGTCCCTAAGTGTAATGCTTGCTAGGTACAGATACTGTTGTGGATGGCGTCATCTATACGATGGGAAGGATTGTGCAGGCTGAAAACAGTGCACGCGTAAGCAGATTATTTTCTTTGTACAGAGTAAGCTGAGCATTTCAGTCATTAACTCAGTGCAGCTTTCTAGTAAAAATATAAAAAGGCGTAGGTTTGGAAGCAGCCTCTGGAGAAGGGGAACAGTACTAGCTATCAGACCGGTAGCTTGAATGCTAGATTTCTGAGCATGCGAGGGTCATTGAATTTGGTTTGCAAAGACTGAATTTAAGTATGCTTTAACCATGTGTCTTGTCATTAATATGAGATGGAATGCAAGTATTTCTTTTAGGAGGTCTTGAAGCCCACAGGGCAGATATAAGGATGTCAGCCAGGGCCTGTGGCAGTGCTCTCACCAGGATTTAATCAAGGATGATACACAACTACAAAGGGCTTCTCCCCACTTCTCTGCACTGCTGTGGGAGTGCCTGATGCTGGAATTTTTCAGGCTAACTACGTAGTGAGGCTGGTGAATGAAATCACAGTTTTTATTTCAGCCTTAACAGCTTAGGCATCTGTGGGGGAAAGTAATTTTAAGCATATAACTCTTAAATTTAAGCTGATTAACTACTCTACTCTGTCATCTCTCATCCCTTCTGACATATAGGCCATCACTTAACTTCTCCCTCACCCACAACATTTTTTGTCATTTTAGAAGATGATAATGTGTGAAACATTGTCCTTTTTCTCTTTTGTGCCTCTCTTTTGCTGTGTGTGTATATCACAACAGTTTATTATGGGGACAGCAAAAACTACTTTGTCATTTATCTCAGCTTATATATTAAATTATGCTCTCCCATTTACCATGTCTTCAGCTGTTCGCTCACAGCCAAAATTTAGGATTTATTAATCTCTCTGACCATTTCTTCCACTTAGTAGGTCCACAGAGGATTATGACTGTCATATGGCAACCAAGTAAAAAAAAAGGGAAAGGGCGATGCTGAATTTTTAGTCGCATAGGAAAATGGAGTAGAGCCTAAATGCAAATCTGAATACAGTTACATCCCACTGGTTCTAGACCATATTTTTTTGTCGAATGCTCATTTGCTATAGTGCCCCTATCATGTTAATGCCTGAAATATTTAGCTAATAATTAGAACACGATGAGAGCCTTTGCTTAAACCTGCAAGCAGAACAAAACAACACAACCCTCCAAACCCAATAAACAAACCAATAAACAAGTTAAAAAAAAAAAACCAACAGAAAACAACCAATAGAAAATCGATCATTTCTTAACAGTCTCTCTTCCTCCTTCCCCCTTCCCTCCTTCCCTCCCTTCACCTCCCCCTTCCAAATTTGGATCACTGACAAAACCCTTTGGAATATTAGTAAGCATGCACATTTCGAAAGACTTATAAATTCTTCTTAAATTTAATCTTGATTCTACTGAAGACAGAGGCACAAAGAGTTCTCAGATGGGTAACAGAGGAGCAGTGGTGGATCTCAGGACCACTCACATCCCTAGTGCCATAGGGCTATCTGTGTTCCCTCAGATATGTAAGGTTAAGGGGAGGATCTCGCCTTTCCAGTACATTGGAACCTATGCCTTTGGAGGACAGGGCTATCAGATCCAAGTCCCTTGAAGGGGAAATGAAAAGGGCTCAAACACACTGATAGGTCTGAGACACTCCTTTCCCCCACCCTCTGATGAGCAGAAAACCGAGAAATCGATACCCACCCTTTATCTTTCCCATTAACTTGCAATCCACTATCCATCTATCTTGTTGGTTCACCTTCAGGCTGAGGCAGAGAAGGCATCAGGTACCTCAATGTGTATCTATATGTGCTGTCACTAAATCACCCACCCTATTCAGCAATGGTCCCACATTTTCCTTGTTCCACTTTTTACTAGTAACCTAGTGGTCTTTTTGTTGTATTCAATTTCTGTTGCAAGTTTTATCTCTAGTTCAGTTTTGGCCTTTCCTAATACCATCCTTGCATGCCCAGACAATGTTTTCAGACTCCTCCGCTGTAGCTTGTCTCTGCTTCCATCTTCTGACAGAGGAGGGAGTTTTATTCCACAAATATTTATCTTTAGTTATGTGAATGCTCACTGCATGTGTGTGAGAACTGGGAAACTGCATATATAAAGTTGAAGCCGTTGCAGCGTGCATTTTCACATGTGCAAAGGAGACTTTTAGATGGTCTTTCTCTCATCAGTTTCTACCTAACAGTTACTATGTGAAAAAGCAGTATTAAATGCTTCTATATGAAAGACGCGATATGCACAATGTGAAATGTTTGCTGCTATCATTTACACTCAGCATCACTGGAGTGACTAATTTAGCCCAGTTTATTTATAGATGCAGTACAACAAAGCTGAATTTGACTAGGGCTTTTAGCATTCCAGTCAGTAATAAAATTATTCAGAATCATACTTCTATTCTTTTGGAATTTACTACTGATAATTATCTTGGAGAAAAATGTGGCTTTCTTTGGATCTGTTTTCAAAAGTCCTATACATGTTTTGTATTGATGGACAGGAAAGTTGAGGTCTTGAGGGCAAAAGAATTTTTTAAATATGATTTCTTCAGTTAAAAATCTCGTGGACTAAAATTCTTTAGGTATTGACATAGATTTGGAAATTTAACATCAAATGAAGATATTTCAGAAGGACAGCTACATTAGCAAACTGGAAAACCTATATAGAAAACGTTTAAACATTTTATTTTTTTTTACCACTTACAGCGACCTCACAAGTCTTTTATATACTGTATGAGCACTGAATCTTAAATATAGACTGTACTAAAAAGGAAAAACACTGAAAAATATCAGTTATGTTCATTTGTAGCTGTTTTGTATGGTAACTTCTCATATCTAGTGTGTCTACCTACCATTGTCGTAACACATTTATCTCAAACTATCACCAGTTATCCTGTTCCAAATATTTGTTATAATAATATAAGTGATGTTCAATTACTATCTTGTGGTATTCAATATGACTATAATTATAATCCACATGATGATCAAATGTTTTCTTTTAATAGTGTCTTGTTACTACCCACTCACAACAGAGACAGTATGTTGTTTATTTGCTCTGAAATACAGATGACAATAAGTGACATTGAATATTCCAGAATTCATAGTTTATGGGGAGTTAAGTAGTAATGTAGTAATTTAAAAGAGTTATTCAGTGAATCAAATCAAGCCCGTTACATATGGCAAGATATGTGTCTTATTGAGATAAATGAAGTTTCAGCTATTTCTGTCTTTTCTAAAATTAGGTCAGCCATATTGTGGTATGAAAATGTACACTTAGGGCACCCATGTAACCTTAACAGCTCTATCACCAATGCCCACACAACCTTAACTGCTTTATCACAGCTGCTTTCCGAACACACACTTCCATTTCACTGACATCTTCAAGGCAGAATATGTTTGAACGCAGGAATAATTCTATATTCGTATAGCAAAGCTTATGTCAGAAATTGGTTGTTACATAACTGAAAACATTTTGTTAAGTCACCATCATCCATAGACCTTAAAAGGTATTCTGCTTTACACTTTTAAAGACAGATTTTGAAACCTGACTGCCTTTTTTAAGCTACATATAGCAGTGGTGGGTATTTGAGAATGCAGTTACTGGCAATTGGATATCGAAGCACCAGCTCTGTGTGCTAAATCAAGCTTAGCTCACAGAAAGTTAGTTAAAAAATTAGCTTAAAACATTGAAGGCACATTTATGCCCAAATCACCCTAAATATTGATGTCCTGGTTTGAAGGACTGATGCAAGGTTCTGTCTAGACAGCAGCGTGATGGGGTGATGCCTTCCAGCACTGTTTGGGACCCATGACCAGAGTGTGGCAGCAAGAGAGTGGGCATTGTAAAATGAAGGGTAAAGAGCTTGTCCCGGTGTGCCTCTCCAATGTCACACCGGTGTAAATTCAAGTAAAAGAATACCTGAAGAGTGGCAGCATGGTACCAAATGGTTCCAAATTCCTGAGTGTCACTGCTGACCCCTGAGCAGCTACGCTGCTTGGCAGCCAAGTGGATGTCAGAATCTGTTTTTATAAATAAAAACTGGTAAGCTCATCCATAGACCACTATGGGTGAGCAGATATAAAGACACAGTAGGTGTTTTATATGGAGATGACTTGGGAGAATGGGCTTAAAAGCAAGGAATCATGTAGGTAGATCCTTAGAATAGATATTCCCTGAGAATTTACTCATATTAACAGTAGAGCTGCAGTGCATACACCAATATTCTTAAAGTGCAAGTCAGCTATATATCAGCCCTGTAATACCTTAAATACTGTTGATAGTTGATTAATCTGAACTTAGTCATATTGTGGAACAATGAGACTACTCCAGTTCCATGCTGTCAAGCTCTGTGCCATTAAAAAGGCTGAGGAAACGATTCCTATTTTTGAAGTAAAAGAAAGATGCCAGATTTATTTTCCTGATGAATTTTAAAGTTTATTCGTGATTATTGGTAATCTTTAGATTGTGAGAATGCAGAGTGTAGGTCTGGCTTCACAACATTCCCTTTTCATTTCCCATTACATGAAGTATAACGTTGGCTTGTAAATTTGGCATTTCTCTCTTAATGCACCTGCGTTGATATTTTAGATTTGGTTTTACATTTTTCTGCTAAAACTTGCTGTTTAGGCTACACATAGGTGAGGCTTGGATGAGGGGTTATTTGCTTTTATTTTCTAGGTTTTCTTCATATGCTTTGCTAATGAGGAAACACAACTGTTATCCATAATAGTCAGAAATAGCTTGGTTATTCAAAACAACATAACTACATGAATAAAAGCAGAATGAAATACTCATGTAGCTGAGAACATACTGTTTTGCAAACACTGAAGGAAAACATGGAATTTTTAAACTTGGTTTCTAATGTCCTGAGCCTCTCTGGAGGCACTGAAATATTTGCATCAAGAAAAGGGTGTTGGTTTTGGTTAGTGAACCCTCTGATAGTACTGATGTCAGTGGATACTGCGGGTGCTCCATGTTTTAAAATCAACATATATACTTGGTGAATGAGTAAGGATCTACAAGCTTAAATTAAGGCATCAAGCTCTGAAAATTCTGGATGAAGATAATACTGATTCTGTTCATACGTTGTGCTTGTTGTGTAGCTACAAGCATGTTCTGATAAAACATACTCTTCAGATCCCATACTGACCTCTGCTCCTTTCAGATTCACTAGCCAAAAGAATACTTCTTGTAGGATATTTCCTAGCTCCTCTTCTAGTTTCTGATTCCTTGCCCTGTCATTGAGTCTTCTGAAATCAGCTGTTACTGAAAGGGACTACAAATACTTCATATATTGATTTTCTAATTTACATATTGAAGGGTGGTAAAAACTAACAAAAAAGTGATTGATTTAAAAAAAAAAAGAAAAAACCCAAAAAACCAAACCCACCCATGCAATTTGTTATTTTGACAGCAATTACATACAGATTCCAGATCAAAGTATCTCCATAGCAATACATTGCAAATCAGACCAGGATTAAACTACATAAAACCAGCAGACGTTTTTGGAAGTATTCATAGAGGAGTTAAAATTTGTTGTTAAAAACATATAACATAAAATTTTGTGTAGAAGATGTTAAATTTCATGTCTTGATCCAGTCATTTAAATCTGGCAAAGAGCAATACGTTTATCCCTCTTTAAGGATGTAATATAGTCGTTCATGGAGTAAACTAAGTTCTGCTGCCTTATTGTGGATGATCGCTTGATCTTGGATCTCAGCAACGATGTTTCAACCCTCTGTGGGAAGCGAGGATATGAAATACGTGTCACAGTGGCATTGAGAAATTGTCTGGAGTAAAATGGGATTAGAGGGTAAATCCTACCTCTATAGCACTGACTGACAGACTTCATAGTGTGGGGAAACAAGATAAGGAGTAATGAAGAGAAAGTGTTATTCTCCTATATTGTGCTTTTCCTCAATGGTCAATATTTTTTTTTATTGTTTATTTTATTATGGATTATTTTAACTCATTACTTAACTCCTTCCACCAAAGAGGACTTAGTTTTGTGGCCAAAATGTGAGGCCTATATATTCAACTGGAAAGTTTAAATGACTCTTGCATGTGTGTTACTCCTAAAACATACTGTCTTTAAAGGCTGAGACATCAGTACCTAAGGATGCTGAGTGGTAGAATGCTCATTCTCTTCCTTTGTTTGCACGTGATAGATTTCTTTCATGTAAAGAGCTTCAAAATGGAGGTTATGTGAGGTGAACAGTGGATACAATATGTGTGTAGATATAATAGTATGTCCAGTGGTGATGATACTAGATATTTTTGGAGGGGATATTTTTAAGAGAGTTGTCTTACCCGTCTTTGATTAATACTATTTAATTTTTTAAAGTTGTTTCATAGTATCTGGTTTCTGGAAGTTTTTATACGCATCTTGGCTGTAATGAAAACACCAGGGTTATTTAGGCTTTTTATTTGTAAAGGACGTGCATTTAACTGACTCTGGAAATTAAATCATATATCTATATTTTCTTATTTTTATTTCTGTTAGTCTTGTAATCTTTTTCCTTTGGTGATGAATTTGTTTAGAAGCTACACTGAATACACACTCAATATTCTTTACATTTCATTTTATCAGCTAACGTTAGTAATGCCGTACTTACGACCACATAAGAGTTGATATTATGTCATGTTCAGGCCTCAAAGTTTCTAGCTATATAAGGTTTACTGTAGCTGAACATTTGTGTTTTATTTTGCTTCCTAGGAATGATTTTTAAATTATTTGTACATCTCAGATTGATCAGAAATTGTTTTGATTGGGTCTCCCTAGTTAAATTCATATCCTTACTATTTTTCTAGAGATTCGGCATTTCTGCCAGTAAACTGTAATACAAATAGTTTTGAAGCCTAACTGAAAAAGTAATTTCTGTTGCTTTGTTCACTTACATTAGAAATGGTTTCTCAGTGCCCTAGGTTTGCGAAGACGCAACTCTCTTGACTTTGGGAATTTGCATAGGAGTGTCTTTCTTAATTCTTCTGCTTTTATCTGTTGTGGGGTTTTTTGTTGTTGTTTAACTATAATGATGTAAACACGGTGAATACTGTTGTCCTGAGAGGTTTTTGAGTTTAAGGAAGCATGCCAGAGACTTCAGCTTTTTGGCTTCTTAAGCATTGATTCAGAAAACATCTCCGTGATTTCAGAAAATTGTCGCCTCTTCCTTTATTTTGGTAACTTTTGATGATTAAGACAGATTCATATTTCATGATAAGCTAACATAATTTGCTGAACTTAAATTGCAGTATCAGCCCAAGAAAAAAATAGCAAGCGTTTTCTAAATAACGACTGGGGGTCTCAGGCCCAAGAGCATGCTATGACAGGGGTGAGGCAGGTATAAATTTACCCCAGGGGTTAGAGTGACTTTGCCTTTTGTTAACGCTGGTTGGTACAGCAGACGCTTTTGCATCAAGTGGCAGAGTCACATGTCTGTGCAACCATCCCCTTGGATAAACTGAAGGTGCATCCTTTCATGTGGGATGCTAGTACAGAAAACAGATACCTTTTTTTTGTTCCTTTAATCTATCAGTTTGAATCCCATGTTTTATGGTTTGAGAAATCCGTAACAATTTGTTGCCCGGATCTCGCTCCTCCTTATCCCTGCACCTGGCAAGGCTCGAAAACATTGATGCCTTGAACCCCACATAGCATAGCTGGCTATAAAGTAAATTTTTCACAGATTCAGACACTAGAGTCTTCTAAAAGTACAGTTTTCCCAAGTGTTAGAAGAGAAATTAGTCCTATGTTGCTCAAACCAGGACGCCGCGCAACACAGTTTAGTAGCTGTCAGTGGCATATCTTTCCTCTCCTTCTATCCAGACAATTATGTCTGAAGTAGGAAGAAGCCAATTTTTTCTGTGTAAAATGTGTATATTACCAAATATTTCAACAAATAGTCTGGATCAGTTTTTCCTTCTCCTTTTGGAGTATGTGGGTATCCTAAGAGTTTGTGTGTAATCTGAATCTTCTCTTAAATAGAACATACTAAAAGGCAGTGGAAAGAAAGAATGGTTTTGTCCCAAAAGCTTCCTTAATGCTCTTCAATACAGGTCCCCTTTCTTGTGTACTAGCAAAAGGTATGAACACTAAAAGCAATTGTTTCAGCATATGTATGGGACTGACTGAATTGTTATAGTAATCTACATACCAGAATATGAGTCATATTTACTTCTGCTACTACACAATTCAAGTATGTATCCAGAGTAGTTAATCATTAAAGGGCTCAAAGTTAGGGCAGAATGTAACAAGATTAGCTTGGTTACTTACCAGCCAAAAATCAATAAAAGAGAATCTAATTATTACTTGAACTCTGTCCTTGTCAAATCAGTTGTGAATTAAAAAGGCCAATATCTTAAGGCACAGCATAATAAATAAAATAAACTTTGAAACCTGTTTCAGGAAGGAATACGATTTTCTTTCTACTTGGATAACTAAGACATGTGATGTACATCCCCATACTTTGTGTACCTTGTAAACCAACGAGCCAAAGTAAACTACATGTTAATTTTCAGTGTCAAAATTTATGCCTAACAAACCAACACTTTTATTCTCACTTGGTGATACTAAATTAATGAAGAAAGGTGTATCCAGAAAAAAAAAAAAAGCCAACACCCACAACCTGTAGGACTTGTGTCTGGTTTTGATTGACTTTCAGGGATGCATTACGTGTAGTATAGATTTCAGGAAAGACTAGAGTACTCTCTTCATTTCCAGGATTGTATGGAAGAATGTGCATTTATTCGAAAAGAAATACCCCCTCTTTCTTTAGTTGCAGTGTTTCAACTTGCCATGACAATAACAAGTGAAGGTCATTGGAATAGGCGATTTTTTTCAAGTTACAAATATTGTGAATTTCTTGAACCTATACTGTAGTTCCTTAAATTTTCTTATTTCCTCATGTAATTTAAGCTACTCATGGATTTTTTGGAGGTATAGCTAGCCCTTATTGTAGAATTTTTTGTCTGTACATAAGAAGAACTATCAATGAAGGATGTTCAACTGCTCAGTCAGGGTTTCTTAGGGGATGGGAAACAACCTTCTAAAATTGCATGTCTAAGATCACACAATAGGCAAGAAGGAAGAGAAATTAAAGTTTTGTGCATGTCTGCACAAACCTTGTTTGAGATTTCTCAGCTAGAATTAAAATGGTGTTCTGTTTTAGCAGGAGAACAAATTAAGTAGTTAAAGAAGAAAAAGAGAATAAACTGAGATTTTTCTCTGTTATTTTTATGCTTGGTGGTTTTTCCCACTTTGCCAGCTCTCTGCATCTTGCTTAGGACTGATCTTACCTCAGTTTCTACATGATCTCTCTCTTTTTCATGACTTCTATAGTAATAATCCTGATAGCTTTGAATTTTTAATGGTACTATTTTTGGTTCCAGAACTAGTTAAAAGGGAACATCCCGTTCTCACTGCATAGCTGCTTCCCACAGATAAACTTCCCTTTTATCTGACCATGCTGGAAGGCATCTGAAAAGCTTCAAACAGAAGTTCAGAGGAAGTTTCTAGAGAGTGGGATGTCTGATTGGGTTATAGATGACCGTGTTGAGCATAACCATGGCTCATTTCTCCTGTTAGAAGAAGGGATTGTTCTTGACTATTCTGTGTCTTAAAAAAGACCAGCCAGCAAATGAACAAAAAAAAGTTGCTCTAGCTAGCCAGTCTATGGACAGAACCATTGATTTTATAGGGCTCTATATATTTTCTCAGTTACTGCTCAGTAGTAGCCCAACAAAACATTTTGTGAAGGTCAAAGTTATGTTTAACCCCTCTAAAAAAAAAGAAAAAAAAAAAAAAGAGGTCTGTTGGACATACCTGAACTCTTCCAATAGAGTAGATTGCTGCAGTCCTACTATTTTGTAGCCCATATAAATGGCATTGTGCTGAGGTATTATGGAACATAGATTGATTTTGTTTGTAACATGAAGCTAAAGGAGAATAGAAACATGAGTGCCAACAATCACCCACAGAATTTGGAGTTAATAAATTAGCAAATAATGATAAAGAAAAATACCACATTTTTATTTCCCTTAAGCTTATTCTTTTCTGTAATGGGTACAGATCTTACATAACTGTAGGACTGGAGCCTGGAAAAGTGTGGAAAAAACAACCACCTTGAGAAGTCTGCTTCATCTGTTCCATTTAAATTAAAACATTTAGTGTGAAGAAAACAGTGAGTGAGTTTTTTAGGGACCATTGTTTTTTGCCTCTTTTCTTTTGAAAGACTTGTTGTAATTCTGACACTCCTATGATCTGATGTTATCCTTACAACATTTTCTTCTTAGAGGGATCGTGGGATTCTGTTCTCAGAAATGCGAAGTACTATGTTCTTAGGTGGTGGAAGATTTATTTTTTCCCCAAGCCTCGTGTAGGTAGAATTTGCTTAATTTGTTAAAAATAAGAAATCTTGTATTTTGTCGGAGGTGTTTCTCATCTCACTCTTCTTCAGGTAGCTTGCTGTAGCATTCTTGTGTTTTCATTCTGTTTTTCATAGCCTTTGTTCCTTTTCTGGTCTTTTATACGCATCAACCAGTTTTGGTCTTGGAGATGTCAAATCGAGGTCTTCTGGTCATTGTTTTCCTCTATCTTTCAACAGTATTACTGCTGATCAGGTGAGTTAGTACTCTTTGAACTTGGCTAAGGTTCCTCATATTTTACACATCTTTCTTATATGTTTTGCATACTTCAACCTCAGCATATCTTCCCGAGTCTCACTCCATCAAACTTCATTGTTAAATATTACCCTTGGCTTTTCTGAGCATCAGTTGACACGGTTGTTCAAGGTGTTGTGATACCTGTTCCTGTGTAGGCTCACATCATTTGCCTGAAGTAATTGTCTTAGGTACTAATTATCTTCCTAAACACTTAGATAGTATTTGATATATAGTTGCCCCTTGTAAGTACAAGTGCTTCAAATCAAGCGCAGATTATACACATTGAAGCCAACCTGTTCACGTTTGGCCTGCAAACTACAATGGGAATCATGAATAGGGACATTGTGAGAAGTTGCCAAAGCCTTTTATGTGTGAAGATTATTGCAAAAACTGGCACAGAAGCAAGGTGAGAAATGGGGTGTGTTGATTTTAATAAAGATACAAGGAACATGTGTCATCTAAGAATGTTAGCACGTTCGGGAGAGAGCTGAATACAATTGCAAATGATGAAGTAGACTGATAGAACAAGGTAATAAAAATGCTTCAGAATAGAGAAAATCATAGCTTTTCAGATCAGCTCTAAGCAAGATGTCAAATCAAAGTGGGAGGCAAAATATCTCAGGATCACAGATTTATTAAAATCTACTTAGCTTATGTAATTTTGAAAATGTTAATTTTAATTCTCTAAATATGCAAATAAAAAGATTTGGTGGTTGACTTTACAGGTGGCTTAAATTTCAGCTTTAGAAGAGATGGGCTTGATAAAATATTTAAAAAAAAAAGAGAAAACCTGATTTAAAGCCCCATATGTGTAATCAATCATTAAGTGGCTTAGATGTGGTAAAATTGATTAAAGCTTTCAGAAGTTCTGCATTAAAATAACTGTCAATTTTTGGTGTCATCTTAGCAGGGCTTCTAGAAACTGCTGCCGATCGAGTCCCATAGTTAAGAACAAAGTTGGCATAAGCCAGGAGTAGCCGGTTTGTATATTCACTATGCCAAATTAAAAGCAAAAAATGTCTGGTTGTATCCTACACACTGCTGAGTGGTAACTCCTGGTGAGGGTCTTTTTTTTTTTTTTTTTTAAAATATCACTTTTTAGAACTTTGCAAAATTGATGGGAAGCTTCTTTTCTTATGTGACTCAATGCGATAGTCAATAGAGATAAGGGTGTGGTGGGATTTTTCCCAGTTTCATACTGAGAATAAGCAGTAAATTCCTGAGCCAAATCACAAAAGAATATTGCTTTACTTTTGTCATGATGCAAATTTCTTTTAATCTGGTGAAGTACAAACTTTGATTTTTAAGTCGCAAAGAATGTGGTTCTGTACCAATTTTAAAAGTGCCAATTGATTTATATAGTAAAAAAATAAAGATGTAAGCGAACTCAAGCATGGGCACAGGTGCCCTTGCTTCCCAGTTTGCTGTTCTGTGACTTCAAATGGCTGATGTGAACTCCTCCTAAGTATCGGTTCAGGGAAAGAGTGTGCTACAAAAGCTTGAAACAGAAAAGGTATTAGTTTGTCATCTAGTTCTGCAGCGGTTCCTGACAGAGGCAGGGAGGCTCAGTCCTCGTACTGAGTGTGACACTGAACTGCATCACACAAGCGGGAAATCCGGCCTTGGTGGTATAAGAGGTGACCACTACTTCAGGGTGAATCACTTTTTTTTTCCCTTCTGATGGGCCTGAGCCCTGTCTCTGGGAGTTACTGTCACCCACTTTCTTTGGAGCTGCTCTGCAGAAGCGTACAGCATACACAGCTTGGGTGGGAAAGCTGCTGGAGCTGAAGGCGAATGTGAGAGCTTTTGTGTTCCATTGACTTCCACTAGCTGAGAACTGTTCTGAAACTGGGCAGCTGGTGAACACGCTTTCCACCCTTGGAAGCTTCAGTGTCCCACTGAGTGTTTACTATGGCCTCTGCAAGAAGATTTGAAGTCACTTTATTTCCTGATATCACATTGACTTCTCCAGAGCTTGGTGTCATTTTGGTTACTGCTTCCATTCCAGGAGCTGCTCCGCAGCTTCATTATCATTATCCAGCCTTCCTCGCCACCCTTGGCCTTTTTGGCCTTTTTCTGTTACCTGTTACCACCTCTGCAGATTACAAAAAGCTGATGTTTATGGGCAGATCCATGAGGAGAAGGAGGCACCAACTCTCTATTGCCTTCTCCACATGTGTTCCCAAGGGTTTTATACTTGAATCTGTTCCCTGGCTACTGGATCCTGGAAATTTGTAGGTTACTTGTTTGAGGATGTCAATGAATGGCAGGAGGCTTTATGTTCTGGGGGAGTAAAGAAGAGCAACTGAGGCAGAGAGAAGTGCTTTCTCATGCTGATGCCTACAGCACAGGGGACAGAAGAGGAAGCACAGGGGATACATGGAATACAAGACTGAGCGTTCAGGGTAATTCACAGTATCTGGACACTTTTTCGGATTTACTGAATCACATAGGAATTCTGACCCCAGGGAGGGCCAGAATGATGAAACAGAAGTTAAGGAAAGAGGAGGCTGGTGCCCAGTATGAATATAAAGCTGTTCTCTGAGTTTGGCAAGGTGGAGTAGGATACACTTTGAATATTTTGAGCCTCTACCAAAATAGTCCTTTCTCTTACTCTCTTCTCAGGTTTTATTCCACAGATGTTGCTTCTCCGAAGTACTGCAGATGCATTGGACTTCAGTGTTTCCTTGGAATATCAATATATGTTATCACTAGGGGAAGAGGATCAAGTGTTCTTTCTGCTCTTATTATTCTGCAGCTTTCAACCTATTTATGTGGACAGTTGAAAAAAGAACAATCAATCTCCCCCAATAACCTAAAGCAAAACAGAAAGCCCAACAACAAAACAGGTTAAAGAAATGTGTGTGCCAGAAAGCTTGTCTTGATAGATTTAAAACAGGGAGGAAATTAAATACTCCGGCCTTAGCTTTATTAACTTCTTGTTGCTGGCCACTGCTGAGGTTAAGGTTTATTTTTTTTCAGCATTTGCTGAAGAATATATACATTTAATTGAAGGAGTTCTGATTTACTGTTCTTTCATGCTTGCTCTTTATCATATGAACAACTGTTGGCTGTTCCCTCCAACTTCTTAAACAATTCTCTGAAGGAAAGAAGTGCCTGACAGGAAAGACCAGAGGGCAAGATTACCATTTTGCGCTAATGCATATTGGGGCAGGGAGGGTAGCTGTGGTGAGTGGAAAATATGGTAAAAAGTCAGGATAAAATAAGAGTCCAGATCAAAATTGTAAGCAGCTTTGGAAAGCAAACTGCAGGCCCAGACAAATGCAGGTTTTTGTAGTGCATTTGCATTTTCTCAAGAATATTACCAAGATTTGGAAATGACTGTTACAAATGTTGTTTCTAATAGCTTAGATTTGTGAAAGGAAATTATGGATTCTCTGTTTGGTTTGTTGTTGTGCTTTTTACGTGGGGCTTTTTTTTTTTTTTTCAGGATTCCTCCCCCCTTCTCCCACCAGAGATGGTATCTAGAGAAATAGTACACTGTTCTGGTACTTTCGGATGGTTTAAGCTCCTGGATGGTTTACGCTTAGCACCTGATACAGATATCAAGGCAACGGGCTGCTTTGAGAGCTTAGCTAGTTGTCTATTTGCTATTTTATGTTTCCCTTTCAAGGAGATCTCTGAAATTCTTGGTGATGTAAGGGAAGTTCAATGTCATCTCGTTGCCATTTCTTTATTAATAGCAAATACTGTGTATGGCTATGTAGAAGTATTCTGTGGTAAGCTGTACTTCTGCTGAATTGGATTGGTTTAGATTATTTTATAAACCTTCTTTTAGTAGCATAAGGAGCAGCTACTCAGATCCTCAGCTAGCTTTCTTAAATATTTTGCTTATAGTGTATACGTCATAGTATGAAGATAATTCAAACGATGCATTAGGATGCAAGATGATTCACCAGCAGAGAGCTACAGATGGTCTATTATTGAATTACAAAGTAACAGTGGGAAGGCAGGGACAATAATTATGGTATTTACCTGCACAGGGGCCAGCAAGCTGTTCAGAGCTAGTTGCATGTGAGGCAGCCTTACTGTTTTGCACACTAAACATTATTTTTTTGTTTACTTACTGGTAATCAGGAGGCAAGTGAGAAAAAGAAGCCCTTTTCAGGATGAGTTAGCATAAACTAAAAGCCCAATATGGGCATTCTCCAAAAGTCTACTTCTATACCAAAGATTCCAGGCAGTATGTAAATGGTTACAGTCAAATGTCACATTAAGGACAAAAGATCATAGCCATGTATTTAGCATCTCAGCACATGATGTGAGCTATTTCATGCGGAAAAAAATGTGAAACACATGCTTTGCTACAATTTAGCTCAGTATCTAACAGACAAAATACATTTTTGTCCTTTTTATAATTTTTGATACATTCTCATGTAGCATGCATTTGTATTTCTAATCTAACTGCAGTATAGATAAGCACTTCACAAACACATTCATCATAAGAAGGATGAAACGAGTATGTAGCAATATATAGGTATTACAACAGAAAGTATAATTATTCGTACCCAATTTACAATTGAGTAGGAGAACTATTTTTGACAAAAGATAACATCTAAGCAATTAGTTGGGAAGATGATCTATCACATAATTTTAAATGTATTTTGATGACTGTGTCTTACAATTTTAATCCTTTTTATCTCAAAGTTTAGATAGAAATTAATTACACAAACTCGTTTTCTTTTTAGCAGTCTGACTACCTGTTTGAAAAATGTCTGTGGGAGAACAAACTCCCCAAGGCACTTTTCAGGATGTCTTCTATGCTAGAAAACAGCAGAAAGCCTGATCACTCAGTAGTTTCTATTGACTGACTGCTTGTGCAGTTCTGTCTCTCTTGGTGGATGGAGTTTTGTCTCAGATTCCCTCGAGTTTGCTCAAGTGGCAGAATTACGCAGTCCCCTTCATTGTTAACAGGTGCACCCACATTTTCTCTCTTTAAATAATTCATTGTGTTCTGAAACTCTTTTTGTAAACAACATCTGACAGTACAAGACTGCTCGTATTCTTTCTATTCTTTGCTTAGAGATGTCACTCAATCACACATTTGATTTTGTATGTAAGTATGAATTTAATATTAAGCACATGCCCCAAATTCCACTTTGTGCATAATGTGTTGAGCCAAACAGATGCATATAGTATGTGCTTATGTATTTTATTTCATTGAAACCGCAGTAACTAATATTTTACCCTAGATTAAAGCCTTTTGTTTTACTTTATTGGCTCAAAAATCACAATTTAAGCCATGAAGACTTGGAGAGGATGATCAATTAGATGGCATGTTAGCTGTGGCTAATGACTTTAAATGGAAGAAGCTTTTTAAAATGGTGGAAAATGAGTGATGTAAAATATAGCATATTCTTCTCACTTTTTTTCGCATAGTCGTAATGTTCCCCCCAAGCTACTGCAGATGGTTACAGTCTTTTTTCAAACTTTTTTTTGTCTTGCATTTCCACAGCATTAGGCTTGATTATTTCTGTTGAATTGCTTTAGGGAACCCAACATCAACACTCATTTGCAATGTCCAAGTAAGATGATACGGTATGAAAGCTTGCTTTCAAAAGAAGGTCATTATTTTTTTCTTTAACCCTTCATGTAGGAATTCTATAGTCAGACCTACTATCAATAATGCCAATAGCTCCTTTTAGTAAGAGGGAGGCTGCTGTTGGCAAAGGTTTAATATTATAAGCTTTCACGGTGTATTTAGTTTGTATGTCTTTTTCTATATTAAGATAATCCCATACAGTATTGGATACTGTTTCTGTTGTTCACTTAAAATTAATATAATCTGTCATTTCACATTGTTTCATTTAGCTTGTTTCATAGAATCATTAAAAAATTGAGCTAGAGAAGACCTATGAGGTCATCTCGTTCATACCTGGAGTCCATAGGCAGAAGTAACTCTACAACTAAATTATTATTGCCATTAAGTAAAATGTCACTTTTCAATTCAAGCTTTCCCGGCTGCAAATGTTTGATTAGCTCAATTGTGACCAATTTGCATCTTCTTTCTCATATGTAACAGTATCAGCAGTACTGCAGTTTTAAGTTATTCTGCCTCCACTGTCTTTCCAACTAGTAGAGTGAGCGATAGAGACTACATCCTGTCCCATTCTATCTTCCAGTAAATTATTAGGGGGACACAGAATTCATATGAGCATTAATATTTTTAATACTTAGCCAAGCCTAATTTTTTCAGTTCTGCTATTTTAATAATAATATTAACATAATAATTATGTAGTCATAATTGCTTATAATAACCATTGTTTGAGTGGCACTCTGTTCTCTAACTCCTTCATAAAATCCTAAAAAAAATCCGCCATACCTTGGTGGCCCCCAAATTTTGCAAATTTAGTCATGGCAAACAAAACAATTCTGAATTTAGCAACTGGAGGAAGGAAAAAAAAGGAGGGGTTGTTGCCAAGGAGAAAAAAGGCAGTATTTTTAAGAGAATTGAATTAAAAAAAACCAAACAAACAAAAAAAAACCCCAAAAAAACAGAAAAGAGAGAATGGAAGGTATGGTACCAAAAAACCCACCCAAAACGAAGAGGGAAAATAGTAAGTTTGGTATACATGGAAAAGTATATGACCAGGAGAATGTCAGATTAAATGAGAGAAGAAATACAGAAGCAATCTCGTTTTGGCATCTTGAAGTGTTCATATTTTCAAAAAGGTTGTTATTAGTAACCGTATAAGAAGCTTGTGGGAGGGGCTGCTGAACAAAGTACGCGCACTACTTAAGCAGTGACTTTGTGCGTCGATTCAAGAAGAAATCTCCCTGAAGAGTGGAACAGTTTTTGTCTTGTCTTAGGTCGTAGTATCAGGGAGAACCTAAGAAGAAGAAGGAAGAGTTAGTAGCGCTGTTGGTGAAAGGACAAGGAAGGAGCTACTCAGTCTTGTTTTCATTTGTATCTTTATATAATCACACTTCAAATGTCATGTGAAAGTGTTAATGGGAAGTCTACTAACGTGTAAGATGTTACTCTCTTATTCTCTTGGATATCATAAAAAGGGGTTTGGCATTTACTGGATTTCTCCCCCCACCCCATTTCTTGTTCCTTCCCGAATCGCATTATGTTTCAGGCATCCAGTGTCAGTGGTGCAAAGTCTTATCGTAGAGACTGTACTTCAGCTGTCTGTACACACATTAGTTGTGGCACACTGTCATATCACAGTGTCCAGAAGTCTTAAGGCTTCTCTGTATCAGCTTTATGCAAGTGCTCCGTGTTTCTGTTACTGTCATCTGTTCTCATCTGTGTAGAATTTTCAGTGCTTATTATTTCTAGGAATGCAGATTTCAACATGAAAGGATTTCTTTATGAGGAACATTATCTGATATTTGTAATATTTGTAACAGTAAAAAAACCTGTAAGTTTTGTTGTTTCGTTTTTTTTTCATCTTGAGCTTTACCTTGCAGTACATACATATTACCTGGCAAGTTTATACATATAGATGTGCAGTGCCCCTTCTGACACACTGCTCTTTCTAGTTGTGATTTGGGTTATGCAGATTGCTAATAAGATTGCAGAAAATGAGGTTACGCTTGGCACCTCTTTTATAAATTGTAGTCATTGGTGCACTCCATATGTCTTCTGTATTTAGATTTTTCTGTAATGTTGTTATTCTTTGTCATGCTTCTATTATCTTCACACTTGCTTCAATGCCTTTTTACTTTCCTATATAGAAAACACCGTTGGTGGCATAAGTCTCTGTAAATTTTGTAGATGATGTCCAGGTTGGAGGGCACCTCAGGAGGACTTTACTTCTACCCCCTGCTCAAACAAGCTTCATGTCCCAGAAACGTGATCCGAGAGGACTTGCTCCATGATTTTCCATTGGGCTTAAGTTAAGCTAACTGGCTTTGACATCAGCCAGCTCTTTCAGCAGCCTTGGATGTGGTGCAGTAGGTCCTACACACTTGCATAAGTAGAGTTCTTACAAGTAATCCCTTACCTGACCATCACTCACTGCTGGTAATTCCTTTCCTCCTTGAACCCTGTCTCTCAGCACAGAGGCCCAGGAGCCTCAGCAGTATCCACCCACCCCATTCAACCACAGTCCCACGTTTTCTTTGCTTACCTTTTAACGTAGCAGTAGAAGATCTAGCTAGCTGGTTACTAGCTGGGAGCTCTGCAAGAGCTTCCATCCTAATTCCCACACGGTATCCAACTCTCAGGAGGTTATCACCTCTCTCTCCTATGAATGGCTATGCTTTTCCCACCTTATGGTGGTTCATCAGCATGCAAAGGGTCATACTTGTGGTCTGAAGAGTCCTCACAGGGGAACAGCTTCTGTTCTAGAAAGTATTTCTGCACACAAAGCAGTTAGTGGCCAATGCCCTGGTGCACCTAGCACTATGCAGAGACTAAAGGGAGCTATTCATCGAGTGACCATGCCCTCCCCAACTCATGGTGATCCATTAACATATTTTGGTCTCTGCTTTCTGTGTGAGCCACTTGCCCCATATTGTCCCCACACCCCCAGTGATAAACAGGTGAGGAAGGCATGTAGGAGTAATACTTCAGTGATGTATGGTGTGGACTTTTCAGGTTCTCCCACATGGCAAGCCTGGCAGTTTGAGTTCAAACAACCTGCAGAGCTCAGGGATGTGCTCCCAAATAAACTGGAGGGTTCAGTGATGTGCTCCTATCTGAAGCCCTTTTTGTGTAGATTAAAGTCTGCCTTGGTGACCTCAAAGTATGATTATAGTTCCTGGTTTTCAAGAAAGCTGGCTTCATCTTCTTCGGCATTCCTCTCATACTAGACTGCAGTCACAAGTTAGAAACTTGCTGGTGCTGTCACCACGCTGAGCTACTGCTCAAGACACTTGCAGCCCTCTCAGAGAGGTTAAGATTCATAAGTAATACCATATTCTTGGGACACCAAGTGACACCTCTGTTTTCCAACAGTGGGAATAGATAGCCATTGACTGATAGGCCAGAAGAGAGTTGAAAGTAAAAGGGATAATAAGTTATAGTAGCAGAAATGAAGTTTAGCAAGGGGCAATTGCAATAGAAGAAAGGACAGGTAAAGAAAAGAAAAGATTTCAGACCAGAAATGTGTATGACTGAAGAAGGAACAGTTGAAGAACAAGTTGAGGACTCTTAGTCATTGGCAGTCACTTTGTATGGTGGAGGAACTTCCTCATGTTTGCTATGGTTTGAGAACTTTTAGTGGTGCTGAAGTTGCATGTGGTGGTGTCAGCTCTATGTGAGTTTGGACCTAATGACCCACATCAGAGTTGTAGAGGACTTTGGTGAAGTACTTCTAGTTTAGTTTTCTAAAATCTAACTTGTTGACAAAACTGCTCTGAGAACTGAGCAAGCCCATAGGAAATGCAGTGAAGCGAATCAGAGGGTTTGGTTTGAGACTGCACTGTTTGTCCAAATGGGATTGCTAATGTATTCACAGCTTCACTTGAAAAAGAAGGAAAAAAAAAAGGCAAAAAAAAAAGGGTATTAAAAAAAGGCAAAAAAGCATATTTTGCTTGTATGCTTGTATTCTACCAATAGCATGGAGAAATTACTGTTTGTTGTAAATTAAAATAAAAAAACCCCAACAAACACAAAACATCTCTGTTTAATTAAGTTTTCCAGATATTTTCTTAAATACATGTTCAAGTGTTTGACTTCCAACACCCTTGCTTTGCTTTTATTTGCTTTACTTTTGCATCCAGTGTATTGTTTCCAGCAATCTAAGCTGTTTAATGGGTTTACACAGCTTTAAATTGCATTTGAATCACAGGCTCAGATCATAATATGCATGACTAAAAAATCTACATTTATAGAAATTTGTCTTTTTTTTCTTTACAGTTTACTGTACAAACATGAAATAATTCTTTGTGAGCTTAAATGTTTACTTCATTTATATCTGACATCTTTGTTCTGACATCTTAATTTCTTCATTCCTTTAAGAAAACAGTGTCAGCTATGCATAAGCTAGCCACCAAGAGACAAAAAGAGTGTTTTAAAATGAGATAGTAGTTCAAACTTGTTGAGCCATGGCCAGTTCTCACTCCTGGTCTTCTTGACTTCATATTCTAAGGTAACTCATTTTGTATTACAGTAGAATGAATGCTGCTCTAAAATACAGATTGAAGAAAAAATGGAATTAAATAAACTTTTTGGCCTTCATAAATTTGCTTTCCCCCAGCCCATGTAATTTGTTTGATACTTTTTCTTTGGACAGAGTAATTAATTGTTTGCAAAGCACTTTTTATGTAAGTGTTAAATAAATGCTTAATATCATTATTACAAGTATATTTATTTGCAATTCACTCACTTAATTGACCTCTATCTTACTACTGCTCATAATGACAATCAATTAAATCCTTTTCCAGCCTTCATTGATCTTCGTTCATCCCACCCTGTGTTTTCTAACTGTTTTTCATCTCAAATCCCTTCAGAAGATAGTAATAAATCTAAAATCGCTCAAACCTATTTTAACTTCCCCCTCCTTTTCTCAGGTTAGGCACAGAATTGCAAGATTTTTACAGTATTTCAGCTATAGAAATTCAGAATAAGCACACTTATTCCAGATCTGTACAGCTTAAAGAATGATGACCCTAATCAATTGAAGTGAAATACACCAGAACTGCAATATTTTATCCGTGTGTTTGAGAACAGGGCAAAAAACAGCTCAGGTGTTTTGTCGTCTTCAGTGGTAAAAGTGAATTGAAATGGTCCTAATAATTTTTATTTGTCACATGGGGAATAACTGGTCGGTTCTATATTTTGGCTGCAACACCCTACAGCAGAAATAAATTTCTAAGCAAATTTTTCATCTCCTCTGTCATAATTTTTTCTTGTTGCAGTACTCCTTAAAATGTCAGCTTCATAATATCCATCATGGTGTCCTCAGCAAGACTATAAGCTTGTTTAATGCTTGTTTTTTTAAAAAAGAAATATTTTAACTCCCTTTCACGGGGTTCTTTTTCATAGAGCTGTGCAGGTGATTTGCCATGCATTCACCGTAACACTTCTAAAATTTCTTCCGTGATACAGCTTCCATGCGGATGTTTTAGCTTATTTTCCAAGATCTGTTCTACATTTGGTATTTGTGACCTTGCATTTTACTTGTCAAAGTAATTAACTCTAATCTGGATTAGTTTTACTTTTAATGGCAGATTCCCCTTGCAATAAGGATATGTTTTTTATCAGCTATGTTTATTAAAATGGGAAGTCCCAATGATGCCATTCTTTTTCTGATACTTATTCTTGTGAATTATTTGGAATGGTAAAAACCAGCTTACCTATATGATGGGATACATGTGAATTCCATGGCACAAGAAAGAACAGCATCTTGTGAAGTTAGCTAAGAGCAAAAATGAGAAAGGCCTATCAAGATGAGTGAGAAACACAAAAGAAATGCAGTGATTGAAAGATCAGTGAGGGAGATAGGTTTTAAGGTTTCTTTCATATGCGATCATTTTCCAGAGTTACAAGTAGCTCAGGAAATGGCAACTAAAAAAACAGTCCTGCCACAGCAAATACTGATTGGCAAAGGGAAGAGAGGGTATGCCCAGAGCCCTTAGATCATAAGTATGGAAAGGTTACTTTTTAAGCTTGAGTTAATGATTCAGACATCCTTTCTGTGTCTGACCTGCTAAGTGAAGGTTAACGAAGTGATCTGTAAAAAAATATTGGATTATTAATTATTGCATTAAAATGAATTAAAATCTAAGTCAATAGGAATGATAGGTGCTGTTTCTAAATAGCTGATTTCATAGTATAAGGCACATAATGTGGAAGAAAGTATTTAAACAAGAAAAGGAAATAATAATTGAAAATAAAAAGGAAATAATAATAATTGATTTTCAAGGTGACAAGGAAATAATGCTGGTTAGAAATAAACTGGGATAGAAAAGAACAGCAGCAAAAAGGCAATCTGAAGGCAGCTTAAAAATATGTATATGTTAGTGTGTATATGTATGCTTCCAAAAACATAAAAAGTTCAAGCTCTTGGATGTAAATACAATCAGAAGGAATCTGAGAAATTTAGAAAATGTAATAGGTGGTAAAAACTACAAACAGAAGTGCAATTAGCTAACTTAAGGCAAAAAAAAGTGGGTTTTGAAGGATAATAGGAGTTGATATTACACAGCATGTTCACAGTCAAAAAGTAACTTCAATTAACAGGTTTTTTTAAATTGTTGTTATTATTGCTACTACAACACAATTCAAAGAGGAAATAGAGTCATTGCTATTTAGTTGGTAATTTTAGAAACGAGATGTACTTTTTTTTTTGGGTTAAATTCAAATTGCATTGATAAAGATGACAGCAATGGTAGAACAGACTTGATTTGATATTACTTCTCTACTGAGAAATCAAAATAACATGCATTAAATAAATTAAAAACCAGATATTTGATGAATTTCAAATTTGTTAGGGCAAAGCTATCAAATGCATTGGTGTCTGGTGGACAGCAAAAAACTTCGTCTCTCTTTTTGTGAGGTTTTTTCGGTAGTGTCCCAGATGACAAAATAAACTTGTTGCTTTAGATATTTGCAGGTACCTTAAGGATGAATACTGCAATTGAAAAGGACTTACTGTTGATAAAGGAACAATTATGACTGGTCAATTTACAGACAGTATCAGTATTATCTCAGAAGGGTTAAAGAACAAGCCATATATCATATATATGTATATCGATATAAAGATATGTCTTTGTATATTGTATATACAAAGATTTCAGACCATACTTAAAAATAGTCAGCTTTGTTGTGGAAATGCTTGGAAGTCATGATGGGACAGTTCCTAGTGTGACTCTGAAGCCAAGAGAGATTACTTAGTTGGAGTGGAGTGGTTATTTTAACAGTGTCTTTGTTTTTAATTCAACTCCTACGAAAGTATACTAACTAGTCCTTATGTGTCAATAATTCAAGAAAGATGCTGATAAACTTAAGAGTATGTAGAGAATGGGAATGACCAAAGGTCTAGAAAACTGTCTGTGTGGTGAAAAATTCAAGAAACTTGATCTGACTACCTTATCAAGGGGGTGACTAAAGGCAGATGTACCTGCCTAGGAAAAAGATACCTGATAACAGGGTTCATCTGCAGTCCACCAGAAGTAAATCACCCAAACTCTGGAAATTGAAGCTATGAAAGTTCAGACTCAAGTAACAAATTGTTGATGGTGAAGGTAAATAAGATTTGGTAAACCTTTGTAAGAATTATCACGTATATACCATGAAGATTATTCTGCTGTGGGGACTGTATTTTGAAGTGAAAGTGCTTAGTTCAGAGAAACTCATACCTTCATTTATTTTGGAAGCCAAAGGGGATATAGTTACTTGTTAGAAAACTCCAGTCCAACAAACTTGAGAAGTAATATAAATAGAATCTCAAATGTCACTGTTCAAAATAATTTTTATTACACAGTAATCCTTCATAATACAAAAGGATTAAGTTCACTGATTTACAGCAGTGCAGTTAGTACTTAATATAAGGGATGTTACACCAAGCTAGTGCAAAGATCCACCTACCTTAGTATCCTGTCTTCAAAAACAATCATAAGCACGTGTCTAGAAAAAGGAGTACAAGAGAGTAAGTATGTACTGATACTTCCCCGGAATGCTTTTTACTTCCTGGACCAGAAGTGATGCATTTTGAATTTTTCTCCCCTTAAACCCAAGTACATTTTTATCAGCTACCATATCCTAAGGACTTCCACAGCTTCACTATGTCTTGTCAGAAGAACCACCACCTTATTTTGAATCAGCCATAACTCTTCGTTTGATGATCGCTTGGGCTTGTACTGGAAGAGGAATTCCTTATTTACTCTTCTTCAGCCATATTTCTTCTTCAGACATTGTATTTTTCTATCTTGCCTACCTGCTCTTCATATAGTTGTTCTACATTTTTGAGCTTCCTATTACTCATCTGATGTTATAGTCCCTCATCTTTTAAAAAAACAGGGGACCAGATCTGAATAGTAATCAAGATGACTGGGTGAGTTTGCCGACTGCTTGCCAGTGAGAAACAACTTGATCATCCTCTTTGAAATATTTTCTGAAAAGTTATAAAGACCTCAAACTTGTATCACAACTGAAGAAATTCTCTTACGGAGCCAGAATCTTCCTCTTATGGAGGAAATAAACTTTTGCAGCTACAGTCATTTCTCAAAACAGCTGAAGGCCCAGAATCTCAGAAAACAAGTTTTGATGCATTCTACACTGACAACAGATAATTATGATAAGGAAGATTTCATAGAATTTTGTTTTTAATGCATTTTTAAATAATCTAGGCTAAATTCTTAACCAATACAATGATGTTGATGAAATCACTGTGATGATGGATGACCAAAGCAATGTTACTAAAAGCCAATATCAGCAAAAGACTGTTGATTTAGATGTTAGGAGGAAAAAAGTTCTGTGTTAAAAGCACGGATACTGTCCTCTGTCGTTTGTCATCTTCGCCAGTGTACGTGGTTGTATGAGACAAGCACTCCCTTACTCATTTTTTCCTAACTAGGACAATTCATAAGGTTTCTCACTGTGGCAACACATTCAGATTAGAAAGGAAATGAGCACTTACCATCTACCACAATGGTTTTGTAATGATTCGAACTGAGCTTCTAAATTGTCTTGTCAACTTCAGGTATAAAAAATAAGGGAATATGTGTTGAAATTACAGGATAAGTACAAAATATACTGCACCAAAGAGTGTATTGAAAGTCTCATATCTATATTTTAGCAAAATCATGTTTGAATCTACTTGGCTTTTAGTTCAAACGTTTTTTTTGGCAAAATTATTTCTGTGGGTGGTTAAGAAAATGAGAAGTGAAGAACACTAGCAAAGACTCTTGGTCATTTTGAAACTTTATTAGCAGGGACACAAGAGTGACAGAGTCTCTCTGAGTTCGAAGTGCCAGTCTTCTACTGGGGTAGATAACCCAGCTGTTACACAAAAAATGTTGAGACAAGTTCACATGCGTGAAGATTTACTGGCAGGGATCTGTGGCTGATGGCCCATATTGACTCTAACGGCAAAAGTTACCTTTGGGGAAAATTGGAAAAAAGAAAAGAGGAGAGGGAACAAGAGAGGAAGGGGAAACCCCCCCAGTGGCCAGCTGGGAGGAGAAGCACCAGGGGAACCCCAGGTGAGCATCCTTCCCTGTGTGTCCTCTGTAGGCAGCGGGTGTTTTCCCCCATAGTGTTTTTCCCACAGTAACTATGTAGTTTTCTTCAGGACCCGCTCGGACTCCCAGCTGATTGTTCCCACGTATGATGCTGTTTGCGCTGACTGGAGCATGCTTAGATCAGCAGAAGGTGCCGCACGCTGCTTGGCTGTTAAGCTCTCTGCATGCATATATTGCTCGCCCAAATGTAAAACCAAGAGCTACAATGAAGGGCTAGGAAAAGAGGGGATGGAAGGAGTGACCAGTGACAGTCGCTCCCCTTGAGAACCACCATAACAACGCTGTTGGGGTTTGCAGGTACAAGGCCGTGGGAATAACAGCACAAGAGCAATTGCAGGGGAACAGCTGGGAAAAATACTGCCACAGAGGCTCTTGAAAACACTCCCCTGGCAGCAGAAGGGATACAGAGCCACAGCTAAAGGGCTCTTAGCCTTATGAAAGGCAAGGCACCAAAAACACTATGTGAAAACACCTCTCAGTCTTCGTCATGAATAGATGTGTTTAATGTATCTCTAGTTGTCTGAGAGATGTTTTTACCCTTCCGAAGCCTAGTTATATGACGCACTTGCTGATACTAGTCACTGAGTAGTGTTATGTTAGTTGCATTAGTATTCACTCATGAGATTATACTATCTCTTGCTTTGAGCAGGGTAGGCTCTATGGTTTTTTTCCTTAATATATGTTTTTTTCCAATTTGGACATCACTATTTGTTTCCATATCCTCATTCCACTTTTTCCTCCTCCTTTCCGCTCATTCCTCCTTTCACTCCTTCCTAAACAGTTGTCCTTACTAAAAATGGAGGGAATTGCTCGTTTAGTTTTTAAGCCATATAGTCATTGCCTTTAATTTTGTCCCCAACCTCACTATGTAAAACGTTCTTTGTTCATTTCAGTATTTAGTAGTTATATCCATATTTAGCTATTTTAAAGTGAAAATGAAATATGTCTTAATGGTTACTGACCAAAGGAAGTAAACTCTTTTGAAGGATATTAAAAAAACCCATAGAAACAGAGTTTTAAAACTTAGCCACTTAATTTCATTTAGATTTAAATCAAAGAACCAAGAAAAGAAGATAAAGCATCCTTTGTATACCACAATCGATATTTATGCATACAGGTGTTTGAAAGATGTAGAATACCTAAGAGGGAACATTAAAGAGGGCAATTTAAATAATTCTTTAGAACTTCAAATAAACACAATTTTGTTTTTATATTTTACAAGCTGAATTGGCAATCTTGGCCAAGACAGAAGTGAAAATTTTATCTTTTTATTCCACAGCAAATGGTAGAGAAGTGATAAGCCTGATGTGTAGGGCTTTTTGTTTTGAGTTGGTTTTGTGTGTGTGTATGCGTGCATACGGTACAGGGATTTTTTGCTTTTTACATGCATAATTCACAAACTGCTGTGGGGATTCAACCAAATCCAAACACGCCTGTACAACACAAATAAATAAATAATCACTGTTAGTTTTTGAGCCAGTGAGTACATTAGGAAGTTTACATTTTGAATGTGCTAAATTACAAGAGGAACAATAGATCTTCTTAAGAATGATATTTTAACTCTGATTTTTACACAAAATTGTTTGATTGCCAGGGTGTTTCTGTCCATACAAAAAGATTGGTAAGCTTTAAAGAAAAGGCAAATCAAGGATGTATTTTTCCCCTTTTAAAAAAGATTTTGATACCTTTTGTAATCTTACCCCTCATATGATTACCAAAAAATAAAATTTAATAGACTCCGGACAAGATTTGCTCATCTTTATTAACATACTTTATTGTGGATTTTTTTTTCCTTTGGGAACTCAGGTATTTAAAATTACTCAATAAAAGAAAAAATATAATGAGGGAATGTAGTCTACACTTCAGATAGGGAGGTTGATTTTTTTAATGCTTTTGGCACTTCTACTGATCTGAGGACTGATGTTTGCCATTGAAATCAGAGTACAAGATTGTTCCTTTAATCAGGCTGTCCCCGGTGGAGATCAGATTTTGGATTTTGCCCTAGATCATAAACTTGGTAGCTCAGCTGTTTATTTGCAACATACTAACCCAGAAAGAACTATAAGAGAACTATTTGAAGAAAACACTATGCTGATGATATTAAGCCTGTGTCATCATATAAAATTGGTAAAGAAGATATATCTCGTGTGTGTGTGGAGGAAGGTGACACTAGATATACATATATATGAGTTTGTCCCTGAAAAAAGACAAGCAATGGAAAGAATGCATTGCTATTATACTTGCTTTCCAAACGGGGATAAAGAATAATACCAAAAGGCCTATTCTTCCTGCAAGTGTCACACTTCATTACATTCAGGCTAGTTGCCCAGGATAGATTCATTTGATTTAGGTATTTAAAGTTGATTGGAAAATAATATAATACTTCCATTCTTAAGGATTAGATACTATTATGAGGTTCTTGCAGTTCTTTTTTCATATTATAAAATATGAGTATAATAATCAACAAATGTAACTATAGGTATTATAAAATCAAGCTTTAACCCATTCCATCTTTGGATTGTGTGATGACTTGCTCATTTTAACCAGTCCATTATACCTTGGTAGTAAAAAATTCATTCGAGTAGATAATTATAGGAGTAATAGGAAAATCTGGCAGGAAGCAAAAGCAGAAAAAAGAACAGTGGTTTTAAACACTGAACAGTTGGCACAAAAAAAAAATATTTCTGACAGCTAAACACAGAATAAGAATAAAGACAAGCAACTCTTGTTCACCGTGTTACCACAAATGATCTCATAAGCACAACAGCTTAGCAGGAGCTTCTCCGTACTCACAGCAGGATCTAGCTGGTACCAAGCATATGCTGCCCAAGAGGCCGTGCGAGGGCACTGCCGGCCTCTTCTGCTGCGCTACAAGATGTCCTGAGTGAACCCTGAGGTGGGATTCCGAGTTACAGCATATTGCACTGTTGGACGCTGGATAGCATCCTTTTGAGCAGAATGACAGGGGTGGAAAGAATATTTTCTTCTTTTTAAATAGAAAAGAAGGAAATAGAAAGTTGAGAGACAGGAGTGTGCAAAGGGAACAGTGCAAAAAAACCCAAGCGAGAGGAGAGAGAGAGAATAATCTGCGAGGGGAGAATAAGCAAGCTTTGGCGTTTGGTCTGGGGCTCACCTCCAGCAAGGCCAAAGAATGTCCTGTCCTGACTCCATACTAATCAAAGTTGGCAGAATTCTCCAGCAGAGGCAGATACAGGACAACACATAAGGCCAGAAACGGCTGCTTCTTAATGCAGGGAAATTTCCCCTCAGAAATGGGAACCAGACATCATGACAGTATAACCTAAGCCACAAATGCGATTTCAGTCTCAGATGCAGAACGCTGAGCGATCAATAAAGTCAAAAGCTACACTGGACTTAAAAAAATACAAACTATGAGTTAAGTATGATACATTTCATTTGGGAGAGCACCTAGAATTTAATATACCAAAAATGGGTTCTGTACCTTGACTTCAGAAAAAGCGACTCTGAAAGAAAATGGAATGAGGTGAGGAAAATTCAGTAACGTCTGAAAGATCCACATTCAAAGGTGAAGAAAATTTGAAAGTGTTGAGTAATCCATACTTGGAAGTCATATTGAAAACCTAAAATATCTGAAAAAGGAGCAGAAATAATTGTGGCTTATTAGAATTAAGAACACACTGAGAACATTAAAATGCAAAGAAATAAGGAAAGTGGCTGTGCACTATTATTTAGTTTCAATGTTGTAGAAATCACCATAAAGAATGAAATAGAAACCAGTAAACTCATGACAGCAACCATGAAAAGTAGATTTTCTAATTGGAAGGAGAGGCCGAGAAAAAGAGAAGCTAGTTACCAGATAAAGAGGTCCAAGTGTGTATTATTAAGGCTGAAGATGTGGTGTGAGGTGGTTTGTTATTTATAGAGGATAAATATGGATTTCTTGCAAGTCAGTATTGGTTTTGAGAGGCGAGGGGCTAAAATCACATAAGAAACAGTCACACAATTTAAGAGAAAAACTAGAACTGTAGTAGTTCATAATAGCGACCAAATCTGTTGCTGTGGTTTGACTTTCCATACAATCTCTCCCTCTTGTCTGTAAGATCAATAGTATTGCGCTTGTCAGCTGTCCGTGCTCCTACCTACGCTACCTACCTTCTCTGCTCAAGTACAGTTTACTGCTAGTGTGCTCCTCCATCTGGTGGGACGTATGCTGGTAAGTTTCACAGGTTGCCCAAAGAGGTGGTAGATGCCCCATCCCTGGAAACATTCCACGTCAGGTTGGACGGGGCTCTGAGCAACCTGATCTAGTTGAAGACGTCCCTGCTCATTGCAGGGGGGTTGGACTAGATGACCTTTAAAGGTCCCTTGCAACCCAACACATTGTACGATTCTATGTCAAGGTAAGCTTCTTGCCCTGAAAGTATTGCTAGAAATAGCTAAAAGTTGTTGGCAGTCCTGTATAATTGTAATGAAATGCAACTCGGGAGAAGAGTTGTAAAAATCTCAGAGGTGGTCTGCGAATGGGTCCCTCTCTTTTCCATTCTAACACTAACTCAAATAGCCTTGGCTGCTTAAAAAGTGCATGTGGAGAAAACGTGCCAGAGGGCTTGGGTAACTGTTGAGAACGTGAGCCAACTTACTTACTATGTGAAACTATACGGTGCTAGCAAAAGATGCAAGGTACAAGTACAGAAATTCTGTGCAGAGACTTGAGATGCAGTACACTGAGAATAGATATAGCCTTAATTAAATACATACATAATCTGCAAAGTTGAAAAAAACCCTGCTCAACTCTCACTTGATGTTATGATTGATACAATGCTTGAGGTTTCTTAGATAGCACAATAGTTGTCTGAAGGGAGAGAAAAATGAAGAAACAATATCCCAAAGCCCCGATTGTGAGAAAATCTTTGGAAATCTATTTTAAAGATGTGGCAGAATAACACCTAGTAAAACGGTTTGATAAAGGATATCCAGCATGAATTCAGGCAGAAGAGGTCATGCTGAACTAATCTGTTTGAGTTCTTTGGAGGTATTAGTGGTAAGAAAGATAAGGAAAATTTAGAGGATGTAGCATCCTTACATTTCAAAAAGAATTTGACAGGCTTTCACATCAGAGATAAATGCCTACGGAAAGAACTCTGGAGTAGGAGGTAAATGAAGATGTTGGTAAAAAAATATTTGAAAGCAAGGAAATGGGAACTTTGTGAATTTCAGAGAAGTTGAATTACATTCCTCTGGTCAATCTGTTTTATGGAACTTGGACAATAGGACCAAATATAATATTAATTTTTAAAAGGGTTGAAGAAAGAGAGCAGAAGTAACTCAGGGTTATTAAATCAGTTGCTCAAAACTTGAGTCATTGGGATTAAGATTTGTCAGGAACCTATTTATGTTCACACTCAGATAATCTCCTGTTACGTGATCACACCACAGTTGTCCACAGCATTTGCCTTCTTTAATGTATAAGGTGTTTGGTATTCAGTTGGCTATTCAGTAATTTGCTTTACCTTCATTCAGACTCAGGTTCTGTTAATTATTACCACTTGACTTGTGGTTTGAGATAGATTTTTTAATTTCCTCATTGGCTTTTCCATGACAGTTTCCAATAGCCCACACTGTACTACAACAAAAGAATATAAGTTCTGTCTTTCAGTGGTGAGGAACTGAGACACTGAGCAATTACAGCCAAAGGTGTCTACTTATTTTGTATTATCAGTCTGAGGTGCCCAGAATATGACCTTTTATTGTACTTAATTTATATATTCAAAGCACAACTTCTGTTTACTTAGGATGAAGCAGTAAGTGAGGAACGCACAACTTGTGATGACTCCCTCTGAAAAGCTTTAAATTTATTTAAATTTAAAGTAGCCTAGTACAGCATTTGACTGCCTGAACTATCTAGCTATCCTGTCTATTCATGCATTAAAACTAAAGGAAAGGACTGCAAATTATAAATTATGATAATTATACCAACAAATAAGGAAGAAAATAGTCTCACTGACTGCAGAATTTATATATCCCCAGTATATGCCCAACCCATTATTTGAAATAGGCTGATTTCCCTTGTTAAAAAAAGAACTATTACAATTCATTGAACATTTTTTAGTGATAATTCCTAATTTTGAATGAGTTGCTTTGCAGTCTTGATAATAGCATTTTGATGTATCTTTCCTCTATTTATAGATGGGAAAGTTTTCCAAAGGTAAACGTGAAAGTACCTTTCAGTATGTGGCAACGTGCTGACAACTATAGAGCTGGAACCATCACATCCCCTACACGGGCTTCTCTTCCTGAGGCTGAGGCAACTGGCAGCAATTGCAATTCTATGCACAGATCAACACTGAGAACATAGGTATTTCTTGGGTATTTCCAGACAGTTGGATGAAATACTGGTGATGTCCAGGGGCGTATTGAGTCTTCCAAGACCTAGGTGGGATTATGTAATTAGTGTGCATAGGCACGAAACGCGTAAACGTGACATTTTGCTGTGCTGGAGAACTGTTCTCTTCTGGTATTAGGCAGGGACAGTTCATAAGCAGGACAAGACACCTTCTGCTGATTCTGTGAGTTGCTGAATGAGATGCAGCACATCTTTTCTCTTTGCCTTGTGTCTTGCCATCACTGGTTTATTCCATTACTGCTCCTGTCACTATTTTCTTCAAAAGTTTGTTTTCTACAGGTGGCAGAGCTTATTCAAGATAGAATATGAGGTGATGCATTAGGTCTTTGATGACGTCTCTTGCTGATGTATTTCTCCTTCCTACTATCAATCACCATCTTTGTTCATTAGAAATTACAAATAATAGAGCTTATTTGGTTGCTGGTTGAGGTGTAAAACTTCTATTACTGCAGTTTTGACTAATGTCATTTGTGTAGTAGCATTCCCTTTAAAACTGATTTCAAGCTTCCTAGTTCCCTTAAATTGAAGTTTGAAGAAAAAATATGTACAGATTGTTAAAGGGGTATATCACACTTAGATCTGACAAACACAGAAGGAACCATTTTGTTTCTTTCAGAGAGGGTTTTTGTAGTGTGTGATGTATTTCCCTTATAGGACTTACTGGAGTTGAATTTTTCACGAAGCCACCTAATTGTGTGGTATGGGGAGCTGGGCTTTGGTTTACCTTCTCTTTTACTTTCCTAGACACATACATGTTATATATGAGGGAGTATAAGAGATTTTCTTCATCAGGATGGCTCAAGGGAAGCTTAAACAAGACAGGAAGGTAGAATTAGGAAAGGCAGCAAGAACTCTTCTGTTTTCCCTGCCAGAAGAGGGAATAACTAGTGTGGAAGAATCATGCTAATTGCTCTTGGTGTCAGTGTAGTCCTCTTGAGTAAGAAAGGCTTTCAAGTGATGAGGATGGAAGAACACCAGTCTGCTCTAAGCTCTTCAGAGGTTTCAGTAATTTTGATTTGTACTCAAATGTAGCCAACAGAGAGATGTGTAAAAATTTTCCCCAAAATCTTGATTTATTCATTCAGGTATTTTGTGGAGACATAAAAATTTAGGTGAAAAGTATAGGATTTCTTTCTGGAAAATTCCGCTTTAAAGTAGCATTCTGTTAACAGTAGTAGATGCTAAATTTGGTAAGGAAGCATATTTTCTGACCATTTCTCCTGTCAGATTTTTTTGAAAATGTTCCTTGAATCTGATATCTGTCATGCCTAATTTATATCTAACATTATAATTTTGCGGTGGGGGAAATACTTCCATGTTGTGGTGGTGACTGAGCACTGGCACAACAGAGATGTCGTGGAGTCTCCCACTTGGAGATACTCAAAAGTCGTGGTCCTGGGCAGCCAGCTGAAGGTGGCCCTGCTTGAGCAGAGGGTTGGACCAGATGACCTTCAGAGGTCCCTGCCAACCTCAACTTTTCTGTGATTCTGTGGAAAGGTATGAAAATCAGTTCAGCTACTGCTGATTTCTGAAAAGGGATGTAACACTTCCTTCTGTTACAAAAGATAATATGGTACAGTTTTTGAAGTGCGTAGTATTAAAATCTCTAAAGTTAGAGCCATACAGTCACTGCTGAGAATGTGCTTTTTTGCATAATGAGGAGTGAGGAAATAGTAACTTTTGCTTTCACAAAATGAGTGACACATTTTCTGATTACTCTTTCTCCTATTATTCCTGCATACTTTGCATAAATGGTCCCATGGTAATGTGATGTAACTGCTTTCAGTTTCTGCAATAAGAAAATGCTACTGTTTCTTATTTCCAAATAAAAAAACTGTTGGGTATTGCATCATCATCTCCTTCCACTCTGAAGTTCAAGCCTGGCTGGAAGAAAGTACTTTTAGTGTTATGCTGGTTAATAACCATTCTGCTTAACTCTGTTGAAATGTTGTACCTCTCTGTAGACTGTCTCCTTGGAGTGCAACATTGGGAAGAAAAAGATTCTCTTTCATATCTTTAAATTGAATCTGGCAAACTTGAAGTCCGATTTTAATGGAAGCCCCTTGGAAAACATATAGTAAAAATGGTATATTGCATTGCTGTTATTACATCAGCACAGGATGAGCAGGAGATACAAACATGTAAACTGAAGTTGGGTTGTTTTGGTTTTTTAGAAGCTTGATTTCATCTAATTGTTGGTTGTGGTTAACATTGGGTTTAGGAGTATAAATAAAGAGATCACTCCTCCTTCAAGCTTCAGATATTAAGTCATGGATACCCGTTCCTTGACTATCCTCTAATTCATATCTTCTTGTAAAATCTTTATCTGTCCAACTTAAATTCTGTTTCTGTCTTTGCAATGAGTTCTGTCATGAGAGAGATTATTCCCTGCAAAATATAATTATACTGCAATATATAATAGACTAAAGAGGGCATGATTTTTTTCACTTATGTGGTTTATATATATCTTCTGGTTTATTTAATTCAGGAACTGAATTAGTAAGTAAACAAAGGATTGGAAAGCCATAAAACATTATTTTCTAAAAAAAAAAAATATAATTCTATATGAAGCATACAACCACTCAGAAACACATTAGAATTATGACTGTTTATATACTGGGTTCCCTTGCTTGAGGCGCATTTGCTATGAATTTTTCCCTGGGGCAACTCATGTTTAACATTCTTAAAATTACAAATTGGCAACAGAATGCACAGAGAGAAAATGTGCATTTCTACAATAGACATGAATCAAAGATGTCAATTGTAGGTGTTTGAAAAAAGAAAAACAGATGTGGGATCATGTTGTTGTGAGGAAGCATTAGCAACTTGAAAGCCTTGAATATGCTGTTGTTACTGAATCTGCAAAAACTGTTGTGTTTACTTCTGGGGTTGCCTCAAGTGTGCAGAAAATCTCTTAGAAAGTTCAATTGATAAAATTTAATCTTTTAATTTCTCTCCATATTTGGTGTATATTATCATCTTCATTAGACCTTCGGTCTTGCAAAATATTAATCTAAAAAACTTAAAGTGCCAGCCATGCTTGGGTCCTAGAAGTTGAATCACTGAGACATCATCTTGAGGACTTAGATGGTTTTACCGTTGGTATATTTTTTTATGTGTTGAGGTCTGTGCTGACATGTAAGCAAAGCTAGTATTTCTCTTAGGTTATAGTGATAAACTCTATGAATGAAAATTGTCACTCACATCACCATTTTGATGCATCAGGCTTGACTGAAGCTTTTTTCCAATGGAAAGATAGTGCTGTTAAATAAGTATTTGTGTTGTAATCATCCAGCTTGAGTCATTACAAGTCTATTTCAAGAATTAGCTGTGTAACAAGTTTTAGGGTAGGAACTTGGGGATTTGATTTGGCTTGTTGGTTTTGTTTTTCACAAAATGGACAAAGCACTGAAGGGGAAAGAAGGGAAGCGGGGAGAGAGGGAAGGAGGGGAAGAAAGGAAAAGAAAAGAAAAGAAAGAAAGAGGTGGAAAGGGAGGGAGGGAGAGAAGGAGGGAGGAATAGGAACAATCAGAAGCCTTGGGCCAGTCGCTGGTCTTCAGTTGCAATTTTGGAGTGCTTTCACACAGATGGTATTTAATTTACTCTTTCACACTATTTCCAGATCTTAAAAAAAAAACATTTTTGCCTTACTGAAAAAGATGTATATAAAAAACAATCATCTCCTTCCTTTGTCAGTTTTCCTCAGTAAAACCAGGAAGATATCTTTGCAGATTTCAGACTGCACCTCTGTGCATTGACTCATGTGAAATGAATGTCACATCCTATATTCATTCTGGTTTGTTCTTCACAATATATTCAGGTTGTTAAAGTTCTGGAATTCATTGCTAGTCCTCTGGTTCTTCATATTATCACAGGACAAAAGGAATGACCTCTATGGGTGATTTAATTTTATTGTTGTTTTCTACATGGGTTGATGATGGCAGCCCATGGGGCTGAGACACTAAAGCTTAAACAGTAAACCTCTCTTCAAGGATGAAGCAGTAAAAAGTGAGGGGATTTTTTTTCTTTCTTTATAAATAAGGAAAATGGTTAGACTTGATGAGTTTTAGCAATGAAATTGGTGAGCTGGAAAACTTCAGTCAGGTGAGAGGGCCTTCTCTAGTCAATTTTTGGAGGCTGCTTGATGGAATATGTCTCTTTAAATAGAAACTGAGAGTGTAGAAGAAAGATTTTATTGAGTATGTCATCTTTGTGTTATAAAAGAAACTCTTCTTGAAGTTTGGAAGACAATTTGCCCCTAGGGAGCCTTTGGAAAATAAGTGGATTTTTTATTCTTTACTAGAGGAAGTCTTTAGGAATATTAGAAAGGAAGCTGACTTTTTCAGCAATCCCAATTTTGATTTTAGAAAATTATTAGCTCAATAACTGCCTGAGGCAGGAAACCAAATTAGTTTGCTGTATTTCAGAAAAGTGTAATTACAATATTTATTTTCAAATATGTTTATTAGGAAAGAAATTTATTACTGTCCCTTCAAAGAGAGAACCAAAACTAAGGTTGGTGTGAACAGGTACAACTGATATTGACCCTGTGCTTAAAAAAACCTGAAGAAACAAAAAGCGTGATGACTAGACAATACTCCGTTGTCTTAAGCATCATTTCATGGTACACATATGAATATGAACGACTGACCAGATATAAAAGTAAATTAAAAAAGCCCACAACAGTAACTACCTGGTCAGTAGCACGATACTGTCCTTCTTCCACTGATAGAAAATAAAACATTTCAAGGCCAAAATGGCTATCCTTCCTCACCTGATGAACTGGCTGTCAAAACCTTCATTTGTGTAGGACTTGCAGTCATATACCTTGGAGACAGGAAGGGAATCATGGTATCATAGAATCGTAGACTGGTTTGGGTTGGAAGGAACCTCTAAAGATCATCTAGTCTAACCCCCGCTTGCTGTGGGCAGGGACATCTTTCACTAGATTGGGTTGCTGGAGGCCTCATCCACCCTGACCTTGAACATTTCCAGGGGCGTCCACAACTTCTCTGGGGAACTTGTTCCAGTGTTTCACCACCCTCATGGTAAAAAGTTTCTTCCTTACATCTAATCTAAATCTACCCTCTTTCAGTTTAAAATCTTTGCCCCTTGCCCTGTCACTGTAGGCCTTGGTAAGAAGTTTCTCTCTGTCTTTCTTATAAACCCCCTTTATATATTGAAGTGGAAGTGGACCTCTGGGCTGAGTAGGAGACAGCGGGATGACAATGGCTTGAAAGAGTGGAACTGTCCTGGGCTTGAGTGGTTGTTAAAATTAGCGGACATTGATGCACAATTCAAGTGTGCAAGAAGTCATTCAGAAGTAAGAAGCAAAACCACTATTACAAGTTTGCATGCCCATGGTAGTCAACTGAATAAAAGTTGTAAGCATGAATGAAGATAAGCCCCTGAATTGTGTGTATTTCACCTTTTTCTATTACTGCTTTAACTAACTGAACTAAAGACTCTGGCTTGTAATCGCACACCAGGGCCCTAGCAAAGGCCCTGGTTAGCTTCCCTAACCGATAAACCATGTTTAGTTCCACGTCATTGCAACCCATCGTTATTTGAGCATTGAAGAGATACACGTTCAATAAAATTATATCCATGTAACTTTCTTTTCAAAACTTTCCCTTTTTGTTGGAAGTGTGTTAGGCAAGAACACTGCCAGCATTTAAATAAGGAAAGTTTTCAGTTTATTCCAACCTGTGTAGATATTTAAATAACTGCATTTTATTTACATGGGAAAACTTTGTCAGTGGTTAAATATCGAGATGACTGGAATTGTTGATTTTTTTCCCTGTATTCAGGAAGAAAAGGTTTGTTGCAGTAATTTTCCAGGCATAGGGCTGTTCTTGTGGCCAAGGCCAGTATTCCAAAAGTTGGGCAAAATTTACGTAACTGCTTGCCTTATCACAGGGCTTGTGTGGTGGGAACCAGTTTAATGTGTTTTATTTTAGGAACGGTGATCTATTTTTATCAGGTTTTTCAAATGTATGGAGTTTATTGGAAAAAAGTGAGAAATGTACCAGCAAGCCAGGAAACTCGAGAGTTTCCCTGCTGAGCTTAATATAAGAGCAGTTCTCGCTCCACAGGGGCACTTCATTTTCTGCTAGCTAATGTCCACATGGTGGGCTTTTTTTCATTTAGTGAAGAAGATATTTTTAAAATCTGCTCCAGAGCCCATTAACAATGGCAGGAAAGCTTTTGAGCTCATGCTAAAAGTACAACATTTACTTAAGTGCTTTCTTGAATCTGAGCCTTACGTGCTGACCCCGGAAATACGGATTCTAATTTTACACCTGCAGAGCTAGTGTTGCAGGTAGAGGTTGCAATAACGTCTAAAAATAAGTTAATGTTGTTATTATAAATAAGCCACATCTATTACAGGAATAAGGAGCAAAGACAGGGCTGCTTTGGGCCATCCGCTGCCATACTGGGTAATCTTGCATGAAAAGTCACTGCAAGGGTCTTAAAATTTAGTAGTCTCAGATTGTAATGTAGCATTTCTGTAACACTTCTGAGGTTATGCACAGCCTGGCTAATTCTGTAATGCATGAATTACCTGTCATTCACAACGAATTTTTTTCCTGGTCAGTAAGAATTCACTTAAAATATTATGTAACAGTATTTATTTTCCTGAGGAATTTATTTAATTGGAGTATCTTGTAAGCCTGGAATAGGGAATTTATTTCTTAAATGCCTTTTTAAACACCTTTAGTGTTACATAGTAGCAATTTTAAGTTTCATACCATTTGCTGGCCTTGAGCCATAGGCTGGACTAGTCTTTACTTGAAATAGTATTCCCTTACGGTTATATATTTAATTTCTTTAAATGATAATAAAAAAAATCAAATTATTTCTATTTTTCTTTCTCTGTTTCACTAAAAAGGTTTCAGTGTGGGGTGGGAGGAGTGTTTCCTTCCCGGTAAAGGAAAGCTGCAAGATGTGAAGTCCCTTCATATCTTCATGTAAGAAGTCTTTCACAGATCCCTTTTAGTTAGAATTATCTCAGCTGTTATTTGTAATTATAAAATATATATTTTTCGAACACAAATCTAGTGGTTTTTCTCTTACAGAGGATCTCATAAATTGCAGGAGCATGGCAGCAATTAACTTGGAGGGGGATAAAATTAGTGAATGGTGTTTTCAATAACACCTTTTCTAATTTGATTTAAAAAAAAAATTATATCATAAATGGTATTTCAGAAGCCTATGGAAACACTGCCATGTGTGTTGATTTCCTAGTGCATACGATCCACTTTTAAAGTAATGGAGTTAAAAATTTCACGCTTGAAATGCCTTCCAGTCTGTTGTGAAGCAGTTTCTCATCTCGTGACAGGCCACTCTATTGTCTGAAATCCCTTTGGGTTCCCAGTAATGGCAACAGACAATATTCGTGGTCTGTTAATCATTGAGATGCCAATTCAGAATATAATTAGAAGCACTTTAACATACCCTTAAATCCCAATAAAGCCAATTGAAACTAACTATGTGTTTAAATGCTTTGCTGCAATGAGGACTAAAGGAATAGAGGCAGGCTGTCTGAATGCTTGTACAGTTTCTCTGATCTGAACAAAGCATTGCAAAAGCAACTTAAATTCTTCCCTTCTCTCCAGTTCCACTGCCAGGTTCAGCAATACAAACCTGAGTTCAAAAGCGACCAGCATTTACTCCCCCTTATTTCCTTGTTAGTCTAGAACATGGTGGCTGGTTTCCTGGTTAGCAGCTTGTGGTTTTGTTCTAATAAATATATACTGCACCTCTTGACATATTCTAGCAGGGATAACTGATAACTTTTCTAGTGCAGGAAATGGTCAAAGTGTTGCTGGTCCAAGCAAGATTTTCTCTTCCAGTGATAATGCATCTGTACAGTCTGTCGCCTTTCTGGATTTTTGTGGGGCAGCGCAGATGCACTAGCAAAGTAAACTGGCCACAGCTCGCGGGGATAAAATCTATGTAGGGGGGTTCTTACTTGATTTTCAGTTTTGGAGAAATTACTGTGTGCTTCAGCTGTGGCAGCAGACATGGTGACCTCATTTTTGTACATGTGTAAACATATGCTGTTGCCTCCCTTCTTTCTTTTGGTGGGAAGAGTGAAATAATACACAAGCTAATATATGGTATAGGAAGCTAATACACCAGGCTAGGATTCAGCATTTCCTGAGTTATTTAGGTCTTGTTACCTAATAAGAACATGGTGAAAGTATACTTCCTCACCTAATACGTGGTGAAGTATTTCCATGATTTAAGAGTTTCAGTGTCCCAAACTGCAACCTACCACCGCAGTATAAGCCTTTTAAACAGAATCCCTTGTATGTGATTGATTGTACATCAGAAGTAGTGAATACCAACCATCTTTTGTGAAGGAGAATGAAGTAGAAGACATTTGAGTGAAAAATATTTTGCCAGTGCTGAAATTGAGATAAGATTCCTACTTTTCCTTCTCAGCTTTGATGATAATGCTGTGAAAGAGCAGTAATTATTTGTGATTATTGGGTTTTGGCCCCTCGGTTGCGGTCTCTAGCTTGGCCTCCAATTGGAAGCCATCAGTCCAGCAGCAACTCACTTTGGTAAGCATAGGGATGCCAGCTCCTGAGTGGCTGGTGTGATTTCCTGCAACAGCAGGGGTTAATTTGAGGCAATCTGTTTGATGCAATGTAAGACTATCTGTCTGATCTAATCGAAGTATGGCACAAGTAAAACTTCTTCGCTTCCTGATCTCTTGCAAGTTGAGTGTCCTTGCATTTCTCTACCTGAGTGCTTCAAATGTAGTGAATGAATATTAATGAAAACTTGTGATGAATTTAAATTATGGAATGTGTTTGATCATTAGATTATATCTTTGAAAAACTTCAGTTAGAACAATGAGAAAGAATTCTGTGCTGAAACTTGATCCTAAATTTATGTACATTAGGTTCATTTCTTATTATGTTAGAAGGTCATTAGGTTTCACAGAACATGTATTCTGCTGTAGAACTGTGTTTTTGTAAAGGATTTACTGAGAAGTGTCAACAAAGTTCCTCTCCGCTTAAATTAAAATTAGTTTTATTGCAATTGTTAACACTCAGCTGCAATTGCTTTTTAAAGAAAAAAATAACTGTGGTGAATTTATAACCATATTAAAAAGGTGGTCAATAATTTATAGGGTAAATGAAATCTGGCTCTTCACAAAAGGAAATGAAAATGCTGACTTTGTGCCAGTTCCTGCCGTCTTTATTCACAGTGTCTTATACCTTATTCCACATTAAAGCTCTAGCAGAGATACTTGGACTACTTGCCTAGAAAAGCAATTACCTTTATAAATGAAGATGACAGTCTGTTCTTAAATAAACATGAATAATCCTTCCACCGGTTCAGAAAGCTGAACATACAGGTGCCATCTTATCCTGGCATAACAGTTTGTTAAAAAAACCCAAAACCTTTTCATTCACCATTTCAAAGGGCTGGATTAAGCTACGTTTTTTTTCATATTTCTTGCTCTTTATTCCTGGATTTAATTCATAGGTAAGTAATAGGTATTACAACAATTTAGGATGAACTTTCTAATTTTTGCATGAACGGATCAGTAAAATAGTCTTTTCAAATAAGATAAGCCTTTGCAATTACTGTTGCAATTAAAGTTTCATGAAATCAGCAGGACTTTTTTGGATAGTTTTCAGTGCAGACATTTTGTTCCAACCAAGAATATTATCCGTATTTGAAACAGTAAAAGAAACTAGGTAAACCACCAATAGGTTACATTCTAGATGAAGTGGTACTTTATGTGTATCCCGTTTCCGGTTTGGCAAAAAATGTCAAGACTTTCATATCCTATTAATCAGGTTATTTTAATTGTCTTTCATTGATTCGTCTCTTGATTTAACTATTAATGAAGATTTTCCTATTATGGAGAGGAGGATCCAAAGCAAAGCACTTCCAACTGTATGATAATTTTATTTCTGGTTTTCTCCTACAGGAAAGAGAAAGATTAAATGGCAAAGTTTAGCCCCTCGTATTTTTGTAGTTCTGCACTATGACAAAGAAGAAATGAGGCAAATTTCTCAGAGTTTCAGGAACTATTGTATCTTTCCTCCATATCGTAATATATTGTCTTTTTAGATAAGAGGATTGTCTTGCCTGAATTCAATTGGCCAAATTCATACTGGAGCAATTTCTAAAATAAAATAAAATTAAATAAAAAATATTAAATTATTGTTAACTGAAACTGTGGCTGACCTGTTGGCGTGGAAGGCTCGGACACAACACGACGATCAATATGATCAGGTTGATGCCACTTTATTGCTCAGATAGCTCAGTTAATATACATTCTGTTATCTCATTACACGCGCCGTCGGCCTTATGATTGGTTTCAGCAAGCAAACACGCGACTCTAAGTATTCTACCATTGGTTAAAGCTAGCTGTTCACGCGAACGTGGCTCCCACGTACAGACTGTGTGAAGTTCTGTCTTTATCGTGCTTTTTTCCCTTTTTCACAGCATTCATGCTGCCTGAATGTAACCTTTCAGTCCTTATCATTATCCGCTCATAACCTTCGAGTACAGAAGCCTACATACAAGTTAATTACAGATCTTCAGTGCTTGGAGTGTTCACAGGATGTCCATTCCTTACCAGAAAGTCTCCCACACTGACCCATACAGATCCCAGCGTTCTGCAAAAGGATGTCACGAACATAAGAAAGCCATGGCTAAGGTTCAGCTTGCAATATAAAAAATCCAGTCATAATTACTGTAGAGGTACAGATGTCCTGCCATGGTTGGGAAATATCATTCCCCAATCTCAGTAGAAACCATGTTGGGAAAGAGAAAGAGTTTTTCCAGGTTTCTTAAGACTTTAACCTGTTTCCCTCAAAGCTCAAGACCTGCCAGGCACGAATTTGAAATTCACTGCTTGGCACTGACTGCGCTTTGGCGATACCGTCTGCACTGGTCACTGCTGCAAGGCTGGCCGTGCCCAGGAAGACGACAGTCTCACAAACTAGTGGGCAACCTGCCATATCCACTTGGGTTGATCCTGCTTGGATTATGAACAGTCAGTCAGTTGTCACCAGCCTGGCCTGGTATGAGCTTAGGATGACAGTCCAAGTCACAGAAGCAAGGCCAGAATCGGTGAGTTTACTGACACCAGGGCTAACAACTTTATGGAGTCCTGAATACCTCAATCTTAAAAGAATCTAAAACCTTCTCTGCGGAACTATCCTTCATTTTCCTTATGAACTCATGTCTTAACTTCCTTAGCAGACTTTAAATTTCTAGGTAACCTGATACCTGATCTTTAAACACAGGAAAAAAATGTGAAATTTTCAGTAATATCCATTTCTTCAGTGTGAGACTTGAAAAGGTCTTCTTCCTTGGTACTGGAGCTTTATGCTTCCCATCCCAACCTGCCCTGTCACCTGAATCCTATTTATGAGCCCCTTCTGTGCCATCCTGTTCTGTCTGACCTTTATCTCTTTAGATGTAAAGGGAGATGACATGGGGACCTCAACATCCTATACAGCAAGCTGAAAACTCATAAAGCATGTGAAAATGTTTTCATTAAAATCACAACTATAGTTGATAGTCATTGAATGTGCTGCCCTACAATCCTGTCTGCAAGGACTGTGGGTGAGCATCAGTAAATAAGGAATCAGAAAAATCGAGACATCGCAGTCAAATTTAGTTTTCAGTGAAAAACTCCTGCCTCCTAGGTCACTAGATCGAGCTTACTTGTTTTCAGTTTTACCTTAAGCTGTATGTCTGAAAGAATTTAAAAATACCCTAATGGTCCCCAGACATGAACCACCCAGCTTGTGTAGCTTGATGAGATGAATGCAGAAGGCAGTTACAAAGACCCATAGTGGTCTCTGTAAATACTGTACTGTCACATGCTGCTCTGTCTTCTTTTCTTGTCCTGTTTCTGTGCTAATTGAAAGGGAAAAGGCATCCATTTATTCCCTACATCAGCTGTTATATATTTTTTAAGCCATTGTATTTCACCACAAAGTCCCTGAAGGGACAATTCTCACCACAGTTCTTTGCCCAGGGTAGGCTTCAATGCACAAAGGCCTCCAAAAGCTGTAGCCTATTTCTGATCACAAGAATGACTGAGACCTGAAACTTTCTCTCAGGTAACTCCAAGGCCAGAACAGCAGTCCTTTACCTGGCCTAAGGCTGTCTGTCACACCTGGGCTCTGGTGTCAGGGAGCAGCGGGAGCAGGGCTGCTCTCCGAGGGTTAGCAAGCCAAGGGTGGCTGCAATGCTCCATGGGCAGTGCCGTCACCCAGGGTGCAAACTGTGGTGACAGCAAACAGGTCTTACTGGTAGTCCAGATGGCAGGGCTAGGGACTGAAGCCTGAAGGTGAAGACCACAGGTGAGGCTGGTCAGGGCCATTAAGCTCAATTAGTGCCCTCAGGGCACTGGTATCTGGAAGCCAAAGAGCTTTTTTTAAGGCAACTCACTACCCTTTGTCACTGCTCCCCTTAGTCATCTTTGAGTTCAGAGATGGCAGTCATATCTGCTAGAAGCAGGATAAAATATACTTTCTAAGCAATTACTCTTCAGCTCAGAAGAGGGAGATAGAGTCCCTTGAGCAGAGAACTTCTTGCCTGAGTTAAGTGGACTAAATTCAATTGTTTCTGAAAGAGCATAAACCAGGACTGTTTTTGAAAGAGCATATGTTGGGTAGTTTGTGTAAGGTCACCAGTCTGCCAAGCTGGGTTGGACACCTACTGAAATGGGTCTCATAACCTGAATATCACTGTTTTTACTGTGCCAGGGAATTATGGAGAACATGTTGACCTGAAGTATCTTCCTTTGTGCCACCGTCCAGGCTACTGAAACTGATTGTATCTAGCAGCCAAACCAGACTCAGAACTCCATCCCCAGCAGTGGCTAGTGTAACTGCTTTTGGCCCCCTGAGCAAGTACACTGCAGGATGTGGGTGCAGCCCCACAAAACCACAGAACGGGCGTCCAGGATCTGTCACTGTTGGCCGACCTTTGTACTGTCTGGTATGATAGAGCATGTTCTTTGTGACCCTTGTCTTGAGAGTCATGTGCCAGGGCCTAGGTGGCCTTTATGTGCTGGGCAGCTACAGTCTCCATCTGAGCATCTGTTGTTGACTCCACTGAGAAGGGATGTTGACAGAGCTGCCCAAGCAGAAACGTGCTTTATAGTCCTATGCCTCTGGCCAGGAAAAAACCCAACCCAGTGCCCACCCCATTATCTGCACTTAGCTCTGAATTCTGCACATCCCATTAGGCAGTCGTTCTAGGCAGTCCATTAGGCTTCTCCTCAGAAAATATTCCCCATCAGAGGTCGTAATAAGCTGTTGTATCCTTGTCCCTGTTGAGAGCTTGGCTCAACAGCCAAGGTGCTGTGGGAGCAGTCTTTCCCTTTCTGCCAACCATTCTCTTCAAATTAAAAACACTAATCAGACTGATGTTTTTCCTGCCTTTTACTGATTCTGTGTTGCACAAGATTTAAAGTCTTGTTTTCACTAAATAGGCCAAAAGCAGACTCTACAGGAACTGGAGCTGAATTCTCCGTCATCCCTTCCACCCTGTAATACAGTAAATATGATTTTGGCATTAGAAATAGAAGGCCACAGGTTTGGTGCAGACCTGACAGCGCAGGGTCTCAGGACGGGTCTGGCCCTGCCTTGGCCAGAGCTGGTTTTAGCCGTGGCAGCAATTTTCTGGTGGCCACGTGCCTGTGGCCTCCCTGTGCTGGCTTCGCTCTGGGAGTGCCCGGGGCAGGGGGCTGGCACCCCTATGTAGTCACCACCGGACAAACAGCCCCTGTGGGGTCACGGGGCTGGGGGAGGGCAGCCTGCGGCTCCCAGACTTTGCCTGGGAAGCAGGGAGGAGGAGGCAGGCTGTGGTAAGAAAATGTAAAATAGCCCCAAGCAGGTCCCAAGACTTAGGAAGAAGAGACCTCCGCTGTGAACACTGTACTGCTCTCAGCAAATACCTCAGGATGCCCATAACTTGTGTGTCTTTCCTGCCATTCATCTTGAAGAAGACTGAAATGGTCAACCTGAGGATGCAGAGGAGCACTGACAGGGTGAGCACAGCCCCAGAGAAAAGCAGTAGGTTTTCTTTAGACTGTTGAAACATTAAATGGACTAACAACAATTTGAATGTAACCCCCTCACTATAGCATGTCCAGCTGCAGCAGCTGGGGACATAGAGGTGACATCCAGCTGAGACAGAGAAGGGCTGGCACTAGAGCAGATTCCTAATGCAACCTGGTTTTGCCTGTCAGGACCCCTCTCAACTGAATAGGGATGACCTTTCAGCCTGTTGGATAACCCTCAGTCCTCCCAGTTGTATCGAATCAAATACTGCAACCTAGCTTTCAGATGCGGTATTTTTGTCTTGGCAATTTGGGCTCCCCTTTTTTGCATCCGTTAAGAGATTCAAAACTATCTGCACTATGCTGAATGGCAGCATCCAAGCTGTAGTTGGATGGTAACAAAAAATTCCACTGCAGATTTTAAACAATATGGCAATCTGTAGATTTATAACAAAATAGATTTTAAATACACCACAAAACGGGTCCACAAGTTCTGTTTTTTCTCATAGATAGCAAATGTTATCTGCTGTGTATCTCTTCTCCTAGCTTTAGCCTACACAATAGGCTCAAATTTTTACTGTTTGAAGTTTGCCTGAGCATTTATTTAGAAGAACATTTGAACCTTTAAAAATTGGTGGAATTAGTTATTGTAGTCATTGCTTTCATAGCTATCATGAGATATCTCCTTCCTTCCTCTTACCTCTACGTCCTTTGTTGTCTTGAGGGTAAATTGCAGTGGTGAGTAGCTGCAGATTCTTTAAATTAAAGCAGTTCCAGCAGGAATGCGATCTGTATGCCAGCATTCCTGTAGCAGTTTGTTTCCTTTTCTCAAGATACGATTTCAAGTGACCTGTATCACAGGTTGGTTAGGGTGACATGACATATTATCTATTCAGGAGGAAACTGTGCTTCATTAAGTTAGCATCTTTGTTGACTGCGAACTCAATTTACTATGTTAGTAATTATTTCCCAAGGGCTACTTCACTGTTGCTTGGATTTTTCCTGAATTAATCCGCTGAAAAAAGCTGTTCTAATTGCTTTAACATTTCAACAATCTATGCAATGGATCCACTTTAAAAGTTCATTCAAATTTATAATTATTACCACTTCAACCAATATTCTCTGTTTTGTGCATTTACAGTAAGGAAATGCCATTGGTACTGATAAGAGTGTTAACCCTTACAGCATGTTTGAACAGTAAGCAACTATATAGATGAAAAAAATTATTTATTAGAAAATTTTAACCTACGGTCATCTACTTGGATGCAAAATTTTTCCTTGAATTAAAATGTACCTGATAAATAGGACATACCTTTCATATTTTAGTATGACAAAAATAATTTACAATATTTCTGTAGATAATTTTCTTTTAAGTAACTAATTTACTGTATGTTTTACTAATTTCATTATCAAAAATGTAACTGACTTCAATGGATTTCACTCCTTTCTGAGGTAGGATCAAAACTCTTGTAAGAGTAGTTTCTGCTGCTTCTTGCTGATGCATTCCTCCAGTTCCCATGTAAGTTCCTGAGGGCTCCACTTTGGCAGAATAGTCAGGTGGAAGAACAGTCAGTTCCAGCATTTAGTAATTTTTTGTTTGTTTGCTTGCTCATTTTTAGCAGCCAGATTAGTCGCTATAGATATGGACTGGTATTTGTGGTTAAGTTGACCACCTCTCTGCAATCATGCAGGACTCCTATCTAAAAATCAGCCTTACAATCTAGCTTTATAACCAGATTTTTTTTATCCAGCAGCATGCCACTGTTGCGAAGTAAAATACGCATTGACCTTTTCAGTGTTGTAAATAGGGAATTTGTTGTACGTTAAACCCTCCCAAGACAAAGGTAGGTTTATTGTGTGCTACAATAACAACTATTTCAGCCAAGGAATAAGAAACAAGAAATGTAAACCTTAATGTTGCCAACTTGACCACATAATACAGGGATATGATACTCAGCAGCGGTATTGAACATAATGTTTTCTGTAATGTTAGATAATTTGTTTCAGTATGAAACAGATTTATTCTGTTAATAATTATTATGAACAAGTTTACTCTGCTCTCATTTTTGGTCCACATAATACTGAATGCCTGAAATTCTATCTACTAAAATACAAGCAAATAAACAATTGGCCCTTACCAGGAGAAAAATAAGAGAAATTACAGTACCCTTCCATCCTTCCATTTCCTAGCAACAATGCCTTCAAGTTATATTTTGTTCATCCAAAAGCAAGTAAAATAAGCTCCACACTTTCCTAGCCTAATTCAGTTTCATTCTTTCATTTGTTTGTTTATTTTAGTTGATTTCTTGACAATTTCAGCAGATGTCATCGTGTGACTGTGTCCTGATGAGTCTAAGTTTTGCAAAAGATTTGCAGTGAGATTTATGAGAGTGGAAAATAATCATGCTGATTTAAGTGTACTGGTACTTTTTATTTAATTTTTGCTTTGATTTTAATTTTCAACTCTATCTTTACTGTACAACACAAATTTAGGCTTTGTTTCTGACTGAATTTTTTATATGTATAGTGTTGATCATTATTGTGAGTGTTTTATAGATCAAAACTTGGATCATCTCCAACGCTTTGTAATATTTTGAATTCCCATAGGGATAAAGGTTTGTTCCGTTAAGCAAATTTAGTGTGAGAAAAAAATATTATTTTGTACTTATTTTTACTGAAAGAAGGGAGAAAGGAAGCAGAATAACAATACCTTTGAAAGAAATCTTTGTAGAAATTACAGAGTAAGATATAAGAGGTCTAAAGGAAGGCTGGCTTGCTATACACTGTTCTTTTTAAAGGGCCTTGTTTGGAGTAGGGAGCAGCTGCACTTAAAGGTGTTTCATCTTGTGCATATTTGGTGGGTGTGCAGGCATGATTTATAAGGAGAATGCCTGTAATGTGAACGTGTCAAGCTTGACATGCTGAGAAGAGTGAGGAGGGAGACCCTGAAGAGAAGTACTTTGGTCTAAAAGGTACTTTAAAAGTTTTTTGTTTGGATTCTCTAAACACCAGCTTTGTAAGGACAAAGTATTTCACATATAAGATCCCAGACAGAAGCTGTCAAAATTTTCAAAAAGCTTCATTCATAGATAGCATACGTTGCTCTTTTGGTACAGTCAGATCTTGAAAATGGTGCCTCACAGGCACAGCTGCTGGATTTATTACTCAACACTTGAAGGACTTAGCTTTGTATTCGTGCTTTCAAATTCAAAATCCAACCGTTGTTAAATTATACAGTGAATTATTGCTTAGTAGTCACAAATATAATGGGAGAAAGTAATTAACAAAAAAAGGAAAAACCTGCTATGGGCGAGGTGTCTTAGCTTCAAGAAAAAATGTTGCTACTTGATACATATGCATGTGGGAACCTCTCTTTGTGCTGCATTCAATCTAAATGTATATACTTTAAAGCTCTACTTTTTTGTACTGATACTTGCTGGGGTCTTGCATGACAAAGGATGGAACACATACTATGTCTTTGCTAGAGTTAAATGTCTTAGAAATGCTTTCTATACTCACAAATTAACTCAAATTTCACTTGACTGAAAAAATAATACTGGAAAATACCTTCTACAGATAGTTAGTAGGCAATTTTGGGGAAACAAGTCATTAAGAAAAATTTAAGCCCTTGGAATGTCTCTTAGTATTCATAAGCCCCAACAAGTGCTTAATGCATTTTAGCCTGCCTGATGAGAGCTTTTCACATATTTCTCTGACTATGCATCGTTATTACAGGCTGGACGGAATTTTGCTGTGGTGCATCACTCTTAATTCTGCAAATCCACTAGTATCATGCCAAATGAAGGACCTAGGGATCCTGGTGGACACCAAGTTGACCATGAGTCAGCAATGTGCCCTTGTGGCAAAGGTGGCAAATGGTATCTGGGGCTGTATTAGGCAAAGTGGTGCCAGCAGGTCAAGGGAGGTGATCCTTGAGGTGGGGCCACATCTGGAGCATTGTGTCCAGTTCTGAGCTCCCCAGTACAAGACAGACATGGACATTCTGGAGAGAGTCCAGAGGGGCCACCAAGGCAATTAAGGAGTGGGAGCATCTCTCATATGAGGAGAGACTGGGAGGGCTGGGAGCGTTCAGCTTGGAGAAGAGAAGGCTCAAGGGGGAAACTCATCCATGTATATAAATACCTGAGAGGAAGGTACAAAGAAAAGGGAGCCAGGCTCTCTGAGTGGTGCCAGGTGGCAAGACCAGAGTCAATGGGCACAAACACAGGAGGCTCCGTCTGAACATCAGGAAACACTTTTTCACTGTGAGCGTGACTGAGCAATGACACAGGTTACTCAGAGAAGTTGTGATGTCTCCTTCCTTGGAGATACTCAAAAGCCATCGGGACACAGTTCTGGACAACTGGCTGTAGGCGGTCCTGCTTGAGCAGGGGGGTTGTACCAGATGACCTCCAAAGGTCCCTTCCAATCTCAATCATTCTTCAGTCCTGTGAAGATGCCTGCTATACATGGTTAGGGCCTGTATCTGGTCTATCCAGGCATCTTAGCTTCTTCCACTGGGATAAATATTTACTCCTTTTTTACGATTAGCACAATTTAGGCAGCTGACATCCTAGGTGCATGAGCAAAATTGTAAAACGTACTGTGCGCTCACAGACAGTTGTGATCTGTCACAAATTCCCAACAGAAAAAAAAGGCTGACTGATGAAACTGTTTGAAGCCAGCACTTCATGGGCCCGCCTGTTCTGGCAGTGTCCTTTCACTGGAGGTAGAGAGTAATTTTCTTGTTACAAAGGGAATTACTATGAGACCTCAAAAGGTGTGTTTGGAGATACCATGCTGTCTCAAGATAGCTGTTTTAGTCACTTGACAGAGTGGTGTAATCAAAAGATTATGCAGTAACAGCAAGACTGTTGATGCATGTGCAGTGCCACCACTTACTTTATGCTCTTGATAAATGATTGAGCGGGACAGCCTACGGGGCTGGTGTGCACCGTGCAGCAGGATGCCCAGATCTAGTGATGTGGATTGAGGACAGATCTGAGCTTTATGCCTGCTGTTACACACTTCTTTTTGCAGGTGTGGCTGTTGCTTCTCTTCTCCCGGTTGTAAAATCCAGTATTTTCTTCCCACCGTGTTGTAAGGATTAATTAGTTGACATTTAGAAAGAGTTTCAAAGGGGAGAGTTAATAGGGCAGTGTTAAATCTAAGACACGAGGGAGCACAATCTATTTATTTTTTATCTAAGCAATCTCACTGATGTCAGAGAGCCAAATTCCTTTTCTAATCTAGGAAGTGGAATCCTGGGAGGTGAAAAACCTCTGCAGCTTGCACTTGAAAATTTGATTTAAAATCTATCTGACCATGATTTCTGAACTGTGGCAGGATGAATTAAATCAAAGTCAGGCAGCTGAATATGTGACTTGAGTTTCTGTTCTGAGTACTCAGCAGCTCTCACTAAAGTCAAGAGGAAATGTGCAAAGTTCTTTGATTTGGAATTTTTTTTGTTTTAAATGAGGTAACTTAAACACCTTCTTCAAGTATGGATTTAAGAAGCTAGCTTTGGTTATCTTGTCTTCTCAGAATATTAAAAAATTTAAGGGGCGCTTTCATTATATAGGGAAGTCATAATGTGCCTTCTCTGAAGACTTCATCCATAAATAAACTCTTGTAAGCAGGACTTAATATTAATATCAAATGAATAGAGTCTGCAGCTACAGCAGGTGTTTGAAAGGCAAAGAGTGGCATCAGTAGGCATAATACAAATTTCATTGAAATCAGTGGAAGAAAAACGTGTATCTTTTTATTAAGTTATATATTTTGGCTAGAGCTTTACAAGCACATAAATGCATTGATTAATTTTAAAATTAAATACCTAACAACAATGTTAAAGTACTTTTTAATCAATACAATATGCTTCTGAAAAGGCAGGTTTATAAATAAAGTATAGATGAAAAGAGGACTTCATCAGAATGGTTAAATAGCTTTAGTATGTAGGGCTTGACTGTGGTATCTATGCAGGGCTTGTGCAAATAACAAGAATCGCAGGGGTGAACTCTAACGCCACAAGACACATCTTGTCTTCCAAATCCATCAGCAGAAACCCCGTGGATGCAGAAGCTGTCTGTTCAGTGCCCAGGTTTCCTGTGACCACCGCAGTAATGCACACCGGGGTGGGTGCGTATACTGTTGGGATTGCACAGAAAGTGCAGCCTTCTGTGGTGCTTTCCCGGCCCTTGCCGAGGACGTGGGGAAAAGAGAATCCTGCCTTTCTGGCTGCTGCGCTCCCCCCCCGCCCCACCATTAACTGCCAGATTGTTTCGTTGCAGCTGTGCTGAAATGTATTCCATACACCAGCTGCCAGCCTAATGTAACTTGAAATGGGCTGCTGTAATAAACCATTATCAAAGCACTTGAGGAGAATGTGAGCCTTGACCTTATCTGGATAATTATCTAATAGAGTGCACAGAGTGATCCCTGTAATTGGTGTTGTCATCCTTTGCAGCCATACTAGAATGTGCTGGCTTGGGCAGTTACCCATTCCTAGGGTGTTCTCATACTTCTAATATCAACATCTCCGTTATAGTTCTGTAGCTTTTGCTGTAGGTGAGAATCACACAGGATTGATAAATAAATTTTATTGGGAGCATTCTAAAAATTCTGTTATTTAAATTGTTTGCTAAATCGACTCCAGTCAGTTCTTGCTGATTACTGATCTTTAGACTCTCTTATGTAAGAAATCCCTGAACTATATGACAAGCTTAGGTGATGGTCAGCAGCCTGTCAAAATGCAGGTCTGCTTGGTCAAGACAAGTTTTTCACCACTTCATGACCCACTGTCACCATGTGAGGCAAGAGGCTCAGCTGTTCTAGGACACAAATTTTCATGTTTTGCTTACCACACAAAAGCAAATTTATTTTTCTTTTTGCACAGTAGGGTTCAGCAGTTCTAGAACTGCTATAACAGTTTGGTGAAGGGGGGCAAAGGAAAGGACCCAAGCAATTTCTCATTCAGTTATTTTATTTGAGAGCTTTGAACAACTTTGTTTTTTGGTGTGCAAAAAAAGCATTTTCTGAGGATCTATATATGCAGATGGAGGGGGCGTGTGTAGTTTTTAAGTCAGTCTTCTGTTGTGTCTCTCAGCTGCTTTCCATTGCAAGTTTATCCAGTGGGAAAGACAGTAGCAAAATACATTATCAATTCCCATTACAGGAACTCACGTTTTTTGGACCATTAAAAAAATTCTGCCCGTGTTCATGTGTTAATCATATTAATATACTTAACTGTAATTTAGGTAGAATGTAACTGAAACTTAATCATAAATCCAGTTTATCATCTCTGAAAGAAGTATCTCATTATCTGTATTGCTGTCATGTTTCTGGTCCATATTGGGTTGTGAAAGGCCAGATTCTGGAAAGCAAAATCCGTGGTTTTAATATATGCTGTTTTCTGACAATACATTGGACAGTTTTTTACTGAATAATTACAGTACTGAAATAATACTATTTCATTTTTCACCTTGCCAAGAAGCCTTGCTGTAGCCTGTACTCTGGGACTTCCGTCCTCGTATGTCTCTCAATAGCAGGTGCCCAGAAGAAAACAGATCAATGTTCTCATTAAAGATGTTTATTTATGATTTTTTTTTCATGCTCTAAACTATTTTTTCTGAAACAATGTATTATGAAAATACTCCGATCATTCCTTTATGCTAGCAAATTTATGTCAACTTAAGTAACTTTTAGTTGGTTACTATATTTTCCTAATGAATAATTTAATCCACTATATTAATACACTGAAATATTAGCAGTCACTTGCACACAACGAGAGAGAGATTTCAGATGTGAATAGCAACTCCTAATTTCAGACTCTGAGAAGAATGGAAACTGAATGCACTCCAGATTTTTATAAACGTTTGTCGATAACAAAGGCCTTTGATTTTTTTTGCATGCATATCAATGAAAATACAATGCAAAGATTGTCGGTATTTCAACAAAATAAAGATCTAAAATACAGCAAACAAACCCATTGTGCCCATGCTGTAAAAATAAAGTAACTGTATGAGCGAGTACTGATGTAGGTCAATTCAGCTGCTCTCCATATTCATTGTGACAGTTATTGAAATAGCTGGAGGCGGAGCGGTTACTGATACACTATCCTGTATTTAGAGTTTTAGATCTTATGGCATCAAAAGCAAGACCATTGGGAGCACTTAGAAGGATATTGATGATACAGAGGTTGAATTTCATCCTGAGAGAAAATATAATGATTCTCATGGATTTTGGTGCTGAGACACAATTGTCAAGGCAGTAGGTACTAGATGCTTATGTGAATTTATTTTTTTGTTATTATTATTGTTATGACACTTAATTTCTCTGTTCCACAGTTCTCCACGCTTCCCTCCTTAATGGGATGCATAAGGAGAAATACATAAAAAATGGTTAGATACTCAGATATTACTGTAACAGAGATCATTTAGCCCCACCTAAATCATAATCCTAAACTTACTTGTTATATCGATTAGGCAATCAAGGATGAACATTGCCCTGCTAGGTACTGGGCAGACAGAAAGTAGTAAAGAGTTCTCATGCCATCCTGAATTGTTCACTTGTCACGCAGTTAAAGCATTTGTAGCATGAGGGGTGCATCAAACAAGAGTAGTAGAAGAAATATTGTGGAAGTTACACAATCCTGTTTTATTTGAGTGAGGAAGTAATTGGATGGAGACAAACACTGAGAGGGATAGAGATGACGGTACAAAGGAAAAACCACAGGGTGGTAAAAGTGTGGGGTACAGCAAAGGAACAGAGACTCAGGGCAGGTCTGATCTGGCCACTACCGCACTTACCATTTGGCTTGGTTTTTCAGGCAATTTTCCCTAGGGAAAAAGAGGGGAGCGAGTTACAAGAATATTAGTGATTGTTACTGGACTATATTTTTATGTAATGGAAAATACTGATTTTTTAACACAGCACTTATACAGGAATAAATTCATTTGAGAAATGGACTTTTCTTTTCTTTTTTTTTTTTTTTTTTTTTTAGCACAGGCCACAATTTCAGGAGCATTAAGTAATATATGCCATTACCAGCAGAATTGGGATATTCTCAGAACTACTTCTTGTGTGGAAATAAATATTGTAGCTTAGAAACAGATACACAGGCCCCTGAAATTCGTGCAAATCTTCTCACTTCACATCGGGTCTAATGCCTGGGCAGACAGATTTCACAGCACTGCAGACTTGTATCTCCTTGATAAGTAATCCAGTATGGTTGAAAGGTTGCTTGGGAATATTGTAAGTACAGGGCATGTAGCAAGACCTTTTCAGACAATGTTTGTAGTTAAAGGTGAGAAAAGGGTATGTTTCATGATGACTGATAAAGTTCAGAGTTGCACTATGCCTGCAACTTAGTAGCAGTTATCAGTAGTCAAGATGGATTGTGAATAGTATATTCTATTAATATTACTTTAAGAGACCATGTTCTTGACTGCAATTCTATGACTATATTTTCTGAGAATTGCCTTCATTTTTAGGGGAGCGTGGAAAAATATTTCATGTGTACTGTCATGTAACAAATATGGGTTGCAGCTTTACTAAGATCCGTAGTTCATGATCACAGCTCTAGCCCTCGCATAGGCAGCTGCGCTAATGGAGCTTGACACTTTTGGTCAAGGTGCAAGTCCGATTTCCATGGTGCACATAGAGCGCTGTACCCCACAAGCAAAATCAAACATGCTTTTTTTCTTTTTTACCAGCTATTAGTTATGCTGCCTTAATCTTGCAGCTGTTTGGATCTTCATGAACCTTCTGTTGCAAGATAAAAGCAAGATTTAATTTGACATTGACTTGACTTTCTGATAACTCAATTTTTAGCAGCAAGTAGGTAAGACTTTTTGAATGCACTTGAATAAAATCGGTACTCTGTGCTAATTCTCATTAGAGGATTAAACTATAAGCATTTTATGAAGTTATTCTTTATTCTTTATAAAGTCACTTTTATCAAGTTAGTTTTAATTGACAGAAGAAAAAAAATAGAGGAACTCAAAATAGAGGAAAGCACCATTATTCAGAAGCTTCCAACCAGGAAATTATTTGTCTACTTTGAATATAAAAAAACAAGGACTCTATAGAGAGAGCATACTGGGCAAACCGTATTCAAAATTCTTTTTTTCTGGGCCCTCTAATAAAAAATTCACCTGAAACGTACTTCAGTTTTTTCGGTCATTATTCTCTATAATATGAGGATTTTGAGTATGAAGAGGAAAGGTGTTATACATTCTTCCTCTGCTTTTTCTTTCGTGCTTCATCTGTGAAAACTGGCAGAATTTGCACTGCTGATCCGGGTTTATTCTAGAAGAGGGTGAAAATCTACTTAAGTGCAACAGGGCAGTGAAGGGGCTACTGAAGCATAAACCAGCAAAAGCCTTGTGATTTAGAGATAACTTCTTTTCTTTCCTTGAAAAAAGGCTGTTGTTTTTCATATATATCCTGGGCAAAGGTAGCCAGATATTTCATAGTGGTATTCTTTCTGTTGTATTGAGTTGCATAAGCTGTTTTTATCTTACGTTTTACCCTGCTGGGATAAAAATCACCTCCCTTCCGTATCTCATTTTATATCTAGTCCCAGTGGTCCGTGTACTGTCCTGGGAAGATGAAAAAGAAGTAGCTTGCTTTCTGAAAAAGCAGTGTGACCTGACTAGCCTCGGATGGCTAAGGATATGGGAATGGGAGTAGCTCAGCAAGGAGAATTGCTGTGGCCGAGTGACGAGGATGAAACTAGAAAACCCTTGTCGGGAGGAGAAAGGAAGGAAGCAGCACTGGAGCTGAGAAAGCAAATGGTGACGTTGGGAAAAGAGTAGGAAGGAAACTGATTTACTGGGGAAGGGAAACAACTTCAGATACTTTAATGTTGAATTGGAGTGATTTTGTGCTTATTTGTATTCCGACAAGGAGAATCTGAATTGTTCTATTCTAATAATAGTAGCTGTCAGCCCCAGTCAAATATTCTATTTAAAAAGCAGCAATCACCTCATGGAAAACACATGGTATATGGACAGATATTAAAAACTGGGCCCAGTGAGTGAGATAATTGTAAGCTAGTTGAAAAATGATATCAAATGATAATAACTATTACAATTAATAATTTGCTATTGGTTGCTATGGAGTTATTTCCCATTCGAACCATATGGTATATCCCTTTTTCACTTCAGTCACAGTGCTTCTTTTGTATTCAAGCTTAATATACTGTTAACAGGTCATATAAATCTATTGAATTAAAAGATATTGTGCACAACAATTTGTTTTAATTACAAAATATCACATATTCTATTTAACTGTGGGTTTAATGAATGGCTATTTAATTAAGGGCTTTAAATCAGGTAATCAGTTTGCATCACTGGGCAACAAGTAATCAGTTTATAACATGCAGTTGAACAGTGAAAAGGAGCAATAGGCAAACCTTTCCCCCTAGTGTTTATTGGCTAATTAAATAATCTGGACTCTGGGGTATATATAAAACAGGGAATAGAAGGTAGGTAGGAAGAATGCCAGAGGAGGGTACTTGACAGGGCTGGATGAAGCCGTGAAAATGTTGGTAGAGGCTTGTCATAAAGGCAGAGGCTGTGTAAACTATAACAATTCACTGGGTAGACTATACCACGTTTGGCAACAGAATGTCTTATACCTTTGCCTGTCTTCGGCAAATACATGACAACTCTAATAATGAGACATTAAAGGTATTTATTGTTGGCTATGATATGAAAGAACACGTCAGTTCAGATTTTCTTACTGTGGTAATATTAAAATCCTTTTTTTCCCCCTTGTTTCTTCTGGTTTGCTGTCTCTTTCTAGTTCTATCACATCTTAAATGATTTCTGGTTGAATCAGATTGATTATACATTTCCATGAAAAACCTACTGCTTACATCAGTACCTTTCAGAACACATTCAATAATTGAGTTTACTCACATCCTAAGGAGGAGGTACACCTTCTAAAGGTGTAAAGTAAGGTAAAAGAGGCTTTCCTGTCTGCGTATTCCTCTTTCCCACTTGTATTTATGATTATGAACAACTGTCTTCGTATGATGTCTCTGCTGTTGTCCATTCAGATTTTGATTTAGTAGATTTTAAGGATAAAGGAGGCCATTCTGATAATCCATGACATATTTTGGAGGCCGTAAGATTTCAGCCAACAATACTAGTATTTGTCTCAAAAGCTGTGTCTGATCTAGTGAATCATTTTAGAAAGACAGTCAATCTAAAAATAGGAAGTGATTCATAATCCAGTATAATGCTGGGAAGTTATTCTAATATTTTATTTGCCTTATTGTTAAAGGCTTGTGTCTTATTTTTCAATTTGTTTTGCTTTCCTTCAGCTCAGCCTCGATGAACTGTCGACTAAAGAGCTTTTCCTTCTCATGTAGACCCTATTTATATACCATAACTAAAGCACTTCATACTGTTTCTTCCAGGTAATAATATGAAATAGGTAATTCCTAAAGGTTCCAACTTAGAAGAATTATTTGGGAAATGCTAGTGGCTTGTGAAAGGTATTCTAGTTCAGCTGAGAGACCAAACCCGAGCATGATCCTAAATGCAATATGGGGCTGTTTCATGGATTTGGTTATTAGTTTTACCTTCAAGGCTTTTAGATTTCATTTTAAAAAATGAAATCTGGTACACACCACATGTGCATGAATCAATTCTTTTTTTTGGTTTTGTTTTGTTTTGTTTTGTTTAGGTTATGGCAAATACAGGTTTTGTATTAGACTTCGAGGATAGATTTCTTCCCTCCCTCGTCATAAAAAAGCGAAGTTATCATGATGGTACATGTATGCAAGACACGCAAGACATACTACATTAACAATAACTGCAGTAGTATTGCATATATTAAAGGTCTTTTACTGTGCTCCTCCCTTTGTGGCCAATTAATAAAGCATTTTTTTTCCCTTTCCTTTTCATTTTGCCAGGGCAGAGGGGGATGATATTTTTCTGTGTAGGAGTTTTGGAAGGGAGAATTAGAAGGTTTTGTTTTGCTGTTCTTCTAGGTACAACTTCAAAATACGTATTTCTTCATATTGGCCTAGCAATGCGTGCACAAAATATTGCATCTTCACAGTATGCTGACTGACGAAATTGTTTTTTGACTTTTATAGCTATTTTAGATTAGGTCGTGTGTCTTGACTTTCTGCTCAGATTACAATTTAATTTTTAACACATTCAGTGGCTATTTGACTGAATTATAAAAATGGGAAGAAATGAAGACGAGTTAGAGTCTTGAGTTTAGGTAAGTCATGCTTAGCCATAATTTAAAAACAACTGCAGCTTTAATTCTGCTTAAAAAGAGCCCGACAGCACCTGTAGTAGAAAAAAATGTATCAGTGATCATAACACCTTTCACTGTCTTACTGGACTAGCATTTTACAGTAAAGACTACCTATAGATGGCACCAAGAGTAAATATTACAGGAGCTGCACAGGAGAAGTCATAGCTTTAGAATCCAGGCTATTTGTGATTGTATAGAAGCAGTACTCAATGCTTTCTGAATATTTTTACAGTGTTACAGTATTTTTATTCATTCTTACTGGAAATAATTGAAATCCTTCATCTGACCTCAGCTGAATGTAGAAAGCGGGGACTGGATTCAGGAGATGTTTGGCCTAAATGGCCTTTGGCTTGAGTTTTGTCTTTCTAGTCTGTTGGTCTTTTGGCAGTTCTGGAGAGCATACCTTCTCCTGGCAGTGAGCAACAACATCTCAAGGGTCTCAACTCCTGTGTATGCAGCTGCAGAAGTTGGCAGGGCTATAACATTGTTCCAGATGTTCTTCCTTTCCCCCAGCTGCAGCCTGGTTCTCCTGCTACGCTAGCAAAACCTTTCTGGGGAAAAACAAAGGAGTAATGTCAGGGATGGTCCTGGCACTGTAGTGTTTCTTTATGGCTTTCTTACCCCCACTCTGTGCAGTGAAATGCTCTGAGGTGTCTTGAGAAGCAGCATCACCCTCTGAGGCATCATGGCCTTTGGCATCAGTGGTTAGTACATGCATTGCTATAGTTTTGCTGTCAGTCTTTTTGTCCAAATTGGCTCGGCGTTCCCAATCATAAAGCTTGCAATGCCAACTGGAAGCATCAGCATCATTAATAATGCTATGCTACTTTCCATCTTTAACTCCAAACATCATAATAACCAAGAAAAAACTGTCAGTAGAATCTGCACAAAGGAGTTATTCACAGCATTATTCACCTTCATAAGTCAAAGTAACATGAAATTACATTCATTGTAAAGAGAAGTCAGGCTGAGACTAGAGCAGGACTCTGGAGATTAGTACAGAGATAGAAAGCCCATATTACAAGTTTTTCTGTTATGTCTCCGATAAGGTGGAAAACCACAGTATTAAGAAGAAGAAGAAATAAAAAGAATTAAAATTTTGCAAGGTAACTGGTAACCATTTTCATTTTTACATTTATCTTTAAATGTTGAGTTGTGAAACAATAAGCAGTATATCACAGTACAAAAAACGAATGGATGAAAAAAATGCTAAAAGACTGAAAAACTTTGCACAGTGCTGCTGGAAGCCGTCATAAAAATGGAAAGATCTGCTTGGTCTGAAGTTACAAGTATATTCTGAAAGTAATCTTCCAGCTATTCTTCTTCCAAAAGGTGTGACTGAAGCTGTTTTTCCATTGCAAATGTTGGTATTGCTAACCTGCGTGTAGCACAGTGCTAAGTGAATGATGCAAGAGATACATAATAATGAAATTATGTTCCTCTATTTTTTTTTCCCCAGAGGGATTTGATTCCTGATAATGTCTTTGGTGTGATATGAGCTGAGAAAGGCCAGAAACCCCGATTCAGCATAGGAATTATCACCACTTCACTCATTCTTATGAACATGCTTTTTACTACGTGGAACTGGGGAAAATTTAGAAGTATGTGCTTGTGAGAATATTTCACAGAACTTCTAGATTTTTGCAGTTTCTGTAGTCCTTTACTACGACCTCACTCTTTACTTTCATTCATAACTTGAACAGAAAACACAGCGCAAAACACGTTACATGGTGAATGGCCATTTGCCAAAACCCTAGTACCTGGAGCTCACCACCTCAGGCAAACAGATTTGTATGTATAGATTGCACACTAGAGGTTTGAAAGAGCCTCTAAAATAAAAAAGAGGACAAGGTTGAGGTACATATATTTAAATTTATTTTGTGCATGGCAAATTTTTGGCATTGCACATCTCCTGTAGTTTTTCTAAGTGCTTCATCTCCTCTAGCATCCTGTAAATACAGAGAAGCTGTATTTTAATGTTTGTTTTTGAGAGAGAGCGCTCACAGTTGTTGAGGTCAGGCCATGAAAGGGAAAGGAAGGAAGAAAGGAAAGCTTCATATTTTCAGGAACTATTGCCTTCAGAGTACATTTCTCTTTTGATGTTAGCTTGAATACTGTTTTCATCACACAGATAAACTTTCTGTTCCTACTGTTTACTTCACATGATTGGACTGCAAGCAACAAAGTTGTCTATGCAAGAGATAGATACACAAGTGGTTTTTAATTCTTTGCCATCCTTCTTTCAGAGACTAAGTCCCAAATAACTACCATTGCGGGGTTAATACTCTAGGAAAGCTTTGTTCCTTCATCAAACAGCAGATTTTCTGGTTTGTTGGTTTTAAAAACCCTCCATAAAGTAAGTTAAAAAATGCTGTGTGTGGCAGTGCCAATTTGGGTGAATGCTGATACAAAACCTACGATACCTAAGGCTATTACAGTGCTAAAGCCACCTAACTTTCTTTCAAAAATCAAATGTTTTGTCTCTGAACAGACACGACGTGACATGGCATGTGTCATACTCTTATAGTACTATTTTTTGTGTCTCAGCCATTTTGAAATTAATAAATGTACTCTGCCCTAATTATTTTGATAGTGCGTAACAAAGTTGAAAACATAGTCTGCTACTTTAATTGTATTATTGCCTTTATTTTTCTTAACTGGCATTTAGTAATTTCATCCCCAAATCCTTCCCATTGAAAGAGTGAAAGTTGTAATTGTTTTAATGTAACTCTAAGGGTATGTGTAGCTATTTCTAGCCATGATATCTAAGTGTTGAACTCTAAAGATAGATGTGAACAGCACTAGTAATATCAACTGAAGCACTGAAGTGACAAAACTATGTGTTAACCTCCTAGAACCTATAGCAGGCATTAGCACCATGGGCATTTTGTGTTTGGAGAATAAAGAATTATTTTGCATAACAGAGCAAAAAGTGAATTCTCCTTATCTCCTACGTAACTTCTCTCATATTGCAACAGTCTTACATAAATCACTATATACTGTATCGCTATTTTTCACATATTTAGTTATAAATATATAAAATAATGGTAGAATTGAAAGGAAGTGTCATTGTTTAATCGTGTGCTTTAAAATTTCTTCTGTGCATTTCATGTATTCTTTTTAATTACGCTCCAAGCTGATATACAGTTCTTGTTACTGTTACTTTTATCTTCATAGAATTTTTTCAGTTAAATCAAACCATCTTTGTACAGGAGAAATTATGAAGGTATTTGAGGCTTCTCTCTCCAGTGATATAACAGAAAAATGTGTTGGCCACAAACAAAAGTTCTTTGCAATAGCCATTTTTCCTTAATTAGACACTCAGTAGTATTCTTGGAGTTTCTTTGTTTTATGCAAATCCTAAATTGAAAAAATTACATGGCATTTTTAGGTGCAATAGAATTTAATAGGTTTGTGAAGTAGTTATCTTAATTAAAAAGAAGAAATATTGCAAAGTAGCTCTCTAGTCTTCCATGTGAACTTTACACAAAGTTCATTTCATGTTCAAAGTACATTTAAGAGAAGGTAAAGCATAGTTGCCCTTACTTTAGCATACAGGAAAGTAATTAGAGACGCACTCTAATAGAGACAGCAAAAGCTGTGAAAGACAAGGGAAAGAAACTGGAAAAGGCAGGGCAAGAAAAATAGCTTCAAAATGTCAGGTTGCAGAGAGTCAGGAAAAACAAAGCAAGCAAACACTTTCTGCAGCCAGCCTCGTGTTCAGTACTAAAGGCTCCTTTCTGCTTTACCCTCCTCTTTGGTTCGTTAACAGTATCAGCTGTCATTAAGAGATAAAAGCCTCAGCAAAAGCCCTGCCCTTTGTGAATGACGCTCATGTTCTTCTCCACGATGTTCCACAGTCTTTGGTGTCATGTTCCCAAAATGTTTCAAAGCCCATGATGGACCCCAAAAAAGGATGTTGCCTGTGAACTGGTGAACGGTTTAAGGAATATAGCTGACATCTAAGATGGCATTTCCAAGTTGTCATCCTGTTCAGTGAAAGACTACCCGCGAGCAAGGCAACAAGCACATTTCCACAAGCACTTGCTCGTGATTTCCTGCAGTAGCGCTAACAGCAAATATCCCACAGGTTGTGGGAGCTGGAGAAATAACCTCGCTGGGCTCTACGCCCTCCTTACTCGCTGCTTTCAGTTACGTTCCCACAGGCTCAGTAATTTGTTTTAGTCTTATGAAGTAGTGTGAATTAATCTTCAGACTGACTTTGTTCCACTACTTACTGCTAACAGCTGGCAGAAGACTTTTCTTTTAACTGAGCCATTTCTCATTTTCTCATTGTCTTCAGTAACATGAAGGAGCAGAAACGTGGACATGATTATCAATTATGATTATCACTTATTTACATCTGCTTGAAATTCTAGATGCTTGAGGAATCCGCTTGCTTTACTCAGTATGAGAAAAATCTTTTCATTAAAAAACCATAACTTCTTGATAATTCTTTTAGTACATCTTGCTCTATTAATGCAGTCTCTAAGAACGTGGTATTTTGAGGTGGTTGTCATATATTACCTGCTAGAAAGCTGTACTACCTACAGCTATAAAAAGTAAATATTCCATGAGTTGTCAGCTGGATTAATCTCTAGGTATCCTTTGCATAAAGATTTCTTTTCAAGTATCGAAAAGGTAATCTAAATAGGTGCAACGCTTTCTCCTCGTATACTTACTCCTGGGGTGCATATGGCAGCTGTAGGTCCGTACCAGTATTACATAAATACTTGCCTGTTTCAGACCTTTCAAAATGTGCGAGTTTAACTTCTTTCCGTGATCATTTATTCTGAGTTTAAAAGTTTATCTGCATCGATTTTTATTGTTAAAATAAGTAAAGGCCAATTTGCATGCTAAGCCACGCGGGTCTATTGGAATCAGTTCTTTTGTTCTCCAAAACAGCTCCAGCTGACATATATGGGATATGCCTGCATGTGAGTGGGAGCAGAATTGCTCTCCCTAGGTCACGGGGAATGCAACCCAGTCCATAAGTGGAAGAAAAACAGCATGTGCCACTTTAGTTTTTTTTAAGTTTGGAAATGTGTAATAGGCACCCCCTTCCCATCATGAAGGAAATGTAAAAAGTCATTTCCTCAAATGCATGCGGAATATGTCTCAAGATTCTTTCAGGCAGATATAGCTGCTGTTCTTCATGCAGCAAGCCCCTGTTCTCCGTCATACCCTCAGTCGTAGTGTCCGTAACTTCCTGCTTGAGAGAAATTCTGTCTGCCACTAGCAAAGCGTAGAAGACAGCTTCATCTATAGTAATTAGGCCGTATTGACCACTTCATAAATGCACCCAAAAGCCAACCCTTTTCCTCTGGAGGCCAAGGGAAGGAGACAGTCTTCCCTGAGATATGGCCGTTTCCAGGTATTTTAAAGATGTTTCAAGAGGCATGAGTTAGGGAAGATTTTAGCCATTCTTTTCATAAATGTATATGTCCAGAAAAGATTCTCATTAGGAGGGTTAGCTTTCTTATTCTAGTAAGACATCCTGGGAAATGCATTGCTACCTTTCCTTGCCCACTCCCAGCAGATATTTTGAACGTAGGTCAGTTTGAGCTCTTACGTGGGTCAACATAACGTAACTTTGCATCTTCCAGTTTACAGAGAAAATGTGGTCTCAAATATCAAAATAAGTTCTGAGACCGAACGTTCTCTTAGTTATGATTAGGTAGTTTCCACTAATGTTTTCTATACAGTGTATCGGCTTGGTTTACTCGTAGCTATAAACATCTCACACGAGTGCAGCTACTCGAAAAGCTTGGGAACAGATTTTGAATTTAACACTTGGCGGCAAGGTGTAAAGGCTGACAGACGGCTCAGCGTGGGTCAGGGCATGAGCAGAAACTCTTGCAAAATGTGTTGCCAAAAAAAGAAAGGAGACAATACATTTGCATCTCTGCATGGGAAGAGGCAACGAACCAAAATCTCTTGAAATTTGTGAAGGGGGAGAAGAAAATAGCGTGGCGGAGCACTCCGTGTGCAGAAAAATAATTATCCGCTAGGTCAAAGTTTCTTATGGCTGACTGGTCAGGTAGAGGTGGGGTGAAGGGTATTGTAGGCAGTGATACGTATTGTCACCTTTCAAAAATAAAAGTGATGCTGTAGGACTGCACCCGGCTTGGGGAGGACACTGCCCTGCCCATGCTGTGGACACCCTCCCCGCACACACACCCCCCCCATTGTGCCATATTTTGAAGTGTAAAGAGACAATTAGAAAGCAAGTTGGATTAAAAAAAATATACTGCTGCTGCTCAAGCTTAGGACACTATGAGCAACTAGCAACCTGGTCGCCAATAGTGTGTACAGAAAGGGCAGTAGGTGTTTTTTTCTCTCCAAAATATCGTTGGGTTTGTTTGAGGGACAGGCAGAGAGATAACATGCCAGCAGAGAGAATAGTGTGCTTGCAGAGGGTCGCTGGGATTTTTGTATTGTTGCTTAAGGGAACTGGATTTAGCCTAAAGAGAGGGAGGTGAGAAAAGTGAAAGGGAAGGAAGAGGTAAAGGGAGAGATTGAGGAGACAGGAGGAAAAAAGGTGGAGCTGCAGAGTGAAGACAGTGTGGAAAGGATGTTAATCTAAATGTAGCATTGGTAAGTAAGTTATTAGAGTGAATGCATGATTGACTGGAGAATGTTAGCAGAAGTTTAAGTTGCTTAATTGGTCTGTTAATCGCTGGCCAAGTTGCTTTCTCTCAGGCGTGCATAACAGTTTCTTGTTTCTTGCAGCAAATATTTTTTAAAAACTGTTCTACAGATAGATAGAATTTGAGACCTTGAATATTTGCTATGATAGTATGTGAGCATGCTTCCATATCTTCCTGTTCTACAAAATCATTATATCCTTAATAAAACACTGTGTGCTTTTTGGAGAAGAAACCAAACCCACTTCTCTCTTTATCTAGTTAAAAGCATAAACTAAAATCCCAGCAGCCAAGCAGTCATGTTTATCCCAAAGAATTCCCTGTAACAGAATTATTTTGTACCTGATATGATTGCTGTAGCAAGTGAAGGTTAACGTGCCTGTCATCCCAAAAGGAATGGTGGGTGCAGTCATTAATGAGTGACTTTCTCTCTTTTCTCTTGGTATCAATGGCTCAAATACCTTTCTGAACAGCAGATTCGCTCCCTGCTTTTTATTTGTTCTCCTTTTCTCCCTCAGCCTCCACAACTCCTTCCGATCAGGTTAACTTGTTTTCATTTGTGGCAATCATTCATCAATTTATTCTGAGAACTTCCACAGCCAATACAGAAACCCATTAAATCTATATAGCAGGTTAATCTCAACTAATAATTACTCATTAATCTTGCTGGAAATACACATTTTCTTCATCCCATTGCCAAGTCACAAGCCTGAGAAAAAAGTGAAGTATTTAATCTGTTTTGTGAAGTTTGTTAATGACAAATTCTGGCTGACAGATTGAAAAATTAGGTCCACTGTGTTGGGGTGCATTCAGTTTTAAAAAGTGATTAACTATATGCCAAGCTGTCAAAGAAATTTTGCATGAAAAAAGAGAAGTTGTTAACATTATGTCTGTGCCCAATGATTTCATAATGTGAATTTTAAATATACATGGAAAAAAATAAATCAGCAGCATACAACTTTTTCAAAAAGTGGAGTTTTGAAACCATCAAAAGAGAAGTCTGAAACAGCTTTTTTACTCCCTCACACCCTCCCCCAATTTTTCCCCCTGTGTCTTTGACTTTAAAAACACTTTTATTTTCCCTCTAAAATTTTAGTTACATCTGCTTGCTAATTAAATTGAACACAGACTTTGGCTTTCCTGAAGCATTCCTCCTTATTCTTGCCCTCCCATCAAACTAGGGCTGCATCCTGGGAGACTCCGTTTTCCAGTGCAGCCGGATTCGCTGACACAGGTAGGTCATAGCCTAGGATGATTTAGAAGTCCCACACTTGCTAAATAATTCAACCTATTTTATGGCTATTTGCTTAATATCCCATTTCTGCAGAGTTGGTAAAGTGTCTGACAAAAGGTCAAATTGATTGCGCAGCTTCTCTCCATTGAACTTAACTTCTGTTGCTTCCTGGTGCGGCACTCCGTATATTTTTCACTTCTGATTGATTTTCTTAATTCAAAACTTGATGCAAAAAAGTCTTTTCTAATGAAAAGCATGTTTGTCGATATTCTCCACTCCCTCTATGGATTTCTGTAATGTTTTTATTTTGATTACCAGCTCCTGACCTGTTTATATTCTGATTTGCCTGAACACCCAAATCTTTGTTCTCCATACAAAATACCACATTTGCCCTCACCTTCTATATCACACCATGCTTTTTGGCGAAAGGCATAATTTCATTTTCAAGATCTTTTTGGGAGCAGATAGCAGCCTCGTGTTACCAGACCAGTAAAGTATTTTTATATTCAGAAAGAGAAGAAAAATAACCTGTTGTGAGCAGCAAGTCTTTATTCCTGGTCAGGGATGAATTCCCAGATAAAAGGATATATTTCTTCTTTGCCTTGTGACACAAAGTCAGACTTAAAAAGCCTTCTACTTGTTCAAAGTGACTCGGAGGCTGAAGAAGCGACTCTCTGTAAGGCTGTGTGTGACACACAACGCTGCTGTGTGCTTGTTCTGCGGATTCAAAGTACCCCTTTGGTTCTTGAACTCTTTTTAGTTTGATAGAAAACCCATCATAATGTTTGACTATTACAAAGCTTCAGCATCACAGATGTTGAACTTTACCTGACGTTTGTATACATCATACAAGACGTAGCAAGTGAAATTGGGTTACAGACTTTGTTTTGGGTTGTGGTGATGAATTGTTTCTGTCACTGATCGCCACAGCAGCAATGGAGTACACAGCTGCAATAACACATTTTCACATTCCGTTTGTTAGTTCCAATATTGATTTAATCTTTTTCTGATATACCATTTTTTCCCTTGGACTTACTTTCCTATTAAATAAAGTAACTTTGAGGTTTCCTTTATTTGGAGAATCATTTTTAACTAAAAAAGCCCCTATATTAGAAGGGGAAATGGCACACATTACCCAGTCCTCTTAAGATTTCATACAGCCTCATTAATTTGGTTTTCCATGGTTCTGTATTGCCGGTGTGACAGGCAAGCTGTTGAGGTGAGATGTATTATGAATGTGCTTGTGACAGAAGCACCTGCCCTCCTTTCATTCCTTACTGGTGTGCAAAATACTTGTCTCCTAGAACAGCAGATCTAACAACAGGGGCTTCTTCTGCTAATGCAGAAGATCGTTCCTCACGTGGGTACCACGCACCCCTTCTTCGTCAGTTCTTCAGCGTAACGTTGCTAGTTAGGGAAAAAAGGTCTTTCACTGCCTATGATGTGAAAGATGTGTGTCTATTCCTCTAATATTTTGACTGAGCATTATGTGTCAGAAGGATGTGAAGTGAGACTTTGAACCCTGAATCGGCATGGACAATCAAATTTTGGTCGATTGGGAAATCTTTACTAGCAACTTTTTGGTGTGGAAGGGAAGTGGGTTGGTAGTCTTCCTTCCTGTCCTAATGCATTGTATTCAGCATTGCTGGGCATCTGGTGGATTTTTCTGATGCAGTAAACAGGCAACGGATTTATTCTGGAAGACTTAACCAGCAGTCATGCCTATCAGTGCACCCATTTTCTTCTGGTTTAATAACTGTAGCAGTTCATGATGATATATTGTTAACAAACTACAGACTGCAAACTAGTCTCATTTGTGTTTACAGCAATATGGCCATAAATGCACATAGACTGTAGAAATAGAATATTCCTCTGGGGGAGAATTTCTCCAATTTCTCCAATTTTCACTGCATAGGTCGACAACCAAGATTTGAAAACAAGAGGGGAAAAAACTTCCCTAGCGTGATGGCTTCTGTGCCCCCTTTTCATGCTACATTAAAGCTTTTAAATAGTATAGAGTGCTAAAGAGTGTAGAATAGCATTGACCATCGAGCTTTGCCTATGAGAGACAGGTGGTATGGGTTTCTTGAGATTAAGTTTTTCTGTCAGGCCCCGTGGTTCTGATGGCGACTAAATCAACAACAGAAAAAAATATGCAGATTACTCTGTTTGGAATAGCCTACTTCTTTTTTGCCCTTTTTTTACCCAGCCCACCTCTCTTTCTTCAATACAGTGCTGAGAGCAGCTTTCTGTAACAAGGCTCCGCATGGACCAGGTGATGTTGCAGACATCCATGTTCTCTCCATGAATCTGGGATTACCTTCAGCATGCCTGTTTAGGTACAGTTTCCACTGACATCAGCAGAGTTTATCCCAGATGGATTTGTTTCTATTTTTTTAGCATTTATAGAAGGATGAGAGGGTGGGTGCATGAATGATCCCTTTTGGACAGGGACAAGGGAAAGCAGGAGTTACAAAAGAGTAACTGTAACTTCAGATAGGAAAGGAAAATGGGAGATACAAATCCCCAAGGTCGGGGGGACAAAATACAATCTCATTTACTTTCTATTAATACTTCAAAATGTGGACAGCAGCAGAAGTATCTACTCCGTATGATCTAAAAATCCTTCAAGGGTTTGCTGGTCATTTCCATCAGTATGAGAGGTATTTGTGTACCCTATAAAAGGGACTGCCTGTCAGTCTAGGAATGATAAAACATATAGCCCCCAGCTGACCAATTCTGAAAATGAAGCTGGCTGCAGGTAGTAGGGGAAGTGTTTTCATATTGCAAATGGATGCGTTAGTATACCTATCTCATAGCAAAATCATAAGGTGTTTCATGCTGCTTTTAACACAATCAGCACAAAAAAGAAACGGAAACCAATTCTCAGGTATCACGAGCACAGGCTCCACAGTAGGAAAACAGATGAAAGGAGAAAGGCTGTTAGGTGGATAAACGTAAATTTTGGCAAAAGGCAAAATCCTTTTTCTTTTTTCAGAATTCACCTGTATTTTTGATGCTTGACTTTATCATACTGCCCCAGCAGATCACACTTCCAGATTTGGTTGTCGTGAAGGATAACCTTACTTTTAAAACAGAAAACATGACATACAGTTAGTTACACTGTGTAGCTATTAGAAATCTGATAAGGAACTTCCATTGAACTTTTTAAATTGCTAATCTTCATGCTTTCTTTTGTAACTCGGAGAAACTACCACTAACCCAGTTAGTTGGGATTTAAGTACAGTACTTCCATACACATTAGCTCTCCGTGGTAATTCTAGTTGTCCTAAATCTGTTCCTACTGGAATCAGAGTGAGTTTTACTTTTGGTTTCCAGGAAGTCATGGAAGTACCCAACCCTTCTCAAATGTGGTTGTTTTCTACTGTCTGACTTAAAAGTGGGTCATATTCTGCAAAATTCTTGCTGCGTGTTGAAAAACTTTCAGGAATACTTACAGAGCTGATACAAAGTGGTAGGAGATGTCTTGGTAGCTCTTTTAACAAAGCTGGTTAGCAAATCTTCAAGTGCATAGGCATGTTCTCTTCTTTCTTAACATTACTGAATTGGTTGTTCCCACAGACAGGGAAACAGAGTAAGTGTTAAAGACCGAGTGGCCTGTAATATTTTTTTAAAAGAATTCTGCTATTCATTAGTGTGGCAGAACATAAAGAGCAGAAGTTGGTGGAAAGAAGTGCTATATACTACTGTCTATTCAGACCCCAAGAAAGGCTTTCTTCATTTATTATGCGAGAACAAAATTCCCTGTTTACACTATTTGCCTGAGCTGAGTATGTTGTGGAAGAGAAATTGTAGGGATCTGCAGAGCCACCATGCACAGTATCACACAAAACCCTTACTTGTTCTGAGTGGTCTTCCCCACGGGGTTACCAAATCAAGAGAGAAATGGGAGTAAAACACAATGAGAGATTGTGAGATAGGACTGAGTTGCTGAAAAAACATCTGAGGTTTTGCAGTACTTGCAGTGCTATTGCATGGTAAATTTAATGTCACAAACCAGAACATGTTAGTAGAGAAAAGGGAAAGATTCTTGAGTAATCTCTGTCAGCATATGCGTAGATTGTCAAGCAGAGGAACAGCTAAATATGCCCTAGAAAGGGTTGAGTGGAAAAAAACCCCAGCACAACCTAGTATAGAAACCACTACCCAATAATCCAGTAAATATTTGTGTGATTTTAAATGAAATAATCTTATTTCTGCTTTGCACAGCGATTTATCCTGTGCGTGCATCCTGTTGGCTCACTAGACACATTAAGGAGAGCACAAGCTAACCCTTAACTCTGGCCTTAGTACGGCTGCCTTGAAATGTTTACAGGTTTATCTCTTAGGAAAAACATAGATTTGAGTATTGATTGTTGTCATGCAAATTATGAAGAATCCACCTAGTCACTACATTCTTGATATTTGGAGGTGTTTAAAATGATTCTTAAAAACATGGTGAAAAGGATGGGAATGTGCATTTGTGTAGATTAAAGTAAGGTTGTGGATGTTAGCATAAAAACACGGAATTGTGGTTCAGAGTTAACTGTTCATGTGCTGCATAAGCAATAGAAAAATCCTGCACCTAAACTCCTTTTTCAGTGTACCAACTTCAAGGCATTTTTCCTTGAGTAAGTATTACTGGGAAGCCTAAAATACATTATCGGCTTTCCTTTTACTTCTCCCTGCCCAAACTCTCAAAGTTTTCACAGCTTCAGCATACAATAAGTCAAACATCAACAGAGCACTTAAGGGTTTGATCCATTTTAAGTGTAAGGGAATTTTTGTGATTCAGAAAAAGTACGTATTCTAACGACAGGAAGGGTGTATGTGTTTGGAATGAAAATAGTTTTCTTCCACTTTCATCAATCAGTTTTATGAGATAGGATCCCTTTATATAAAGATAGCCATCTGTACAAATGTCAAATTATTGAACAACTCTTGCATGAATATGTGGCAATCCATTTTAATACCAATCATTGATCTTGGCAATGAGAGTGAAATCCCTTGGAATTTTATTGTTAGATTAAATTTCTCTATTAAGTATACTGCAAAACTCTGTGTGTGGTGTGTGCTGCTGCAATAGCTGTAATGCCTATATAATACCCGTTTCTTATTTTTTCAACAGAGCTTTCCTGAGCCGGTGATGCGTATTAGCGCATTGAAATGAAACAGGGTGGCCATTCACTGTATTTCAGTGAAAGAGAACATGCTCAGACTGCTGTGTCATTAATTACCCCTTGGAGATATTATTTCATGTGGAGTAGATTTTCTTCTATTAAATTGCCATTTATTTGTGACCTTTAATTTATCATAAACAGTCTTCTTTCTACATCCGCGGCAGCAATGGAGAACAATAAATTGTCGCATTGCTCTCCTTAAATGACACTTACAGCTTGGCAGAGTTAAAGGAAGCTAGTAGGTTTGCCATTCAGGAGCTAGAATAAAGGGCTTCACTGTGTAATTTTCCATCCTTAGCCCCCAGCAAAATTGTACCTCCTTGAAACTTCAGAAATACAGTTAACTGTTGGGTTTTCCCCTTCCAAAAGTTCCTGGGAGAAGTAGCCGATTGTGGCCTCTTTTTTATTATTATTATTGCATTGGCCTCAGCAGGTATTTGAAAGAAGTTTCTGATGCTAAACCTCTGAACCTGCTTAGCTGCTTTCTGTTTCTTCCCTGTGTCCCCTTTCGGGAAGAAGTTGAGGGCAGCCCCTGGAATTACCCAGGGAGTGTGGGTAAACCCCAGGAAGGTTGGTAGAAGCCGAGTCAGTGTGGTTTTTTTTTTCCCCTTCAGACCCTGAAATGTCGCTCTTCCTTCCTCAGCGCGTATACCGTGTCCTACAAAATCAGGAAAAACTGACCTCAGCTTCCTGGCGACATTTCGAGAGAACAGTACTGAAATGTGCACTGAAATTTTATGACTTCCCATCAGTAACGATAAATACTAATGATAGCAGATGTTACGTACGTGGTCATTGTGGTTCAGAAAAGCGGGGAGGCTCTATGTAAGTAGAAAGGAGCCGTTTCTTGAAGTTCTGGATTGAATATGGAATTTAAAGAAAAGGCTAAAGCGCAAGCCTCTAGTCCAATCCTTCAGCCTTTTACCTGAGTGTTGGCAGCAAATAATGAAGGCTGTGTGCTATGACATTTTTAAAATCTTTAATAATAATATAAATAAATAATAATATAAAATAAAAAATAATAATCATATGTAGTTTCATTATAAATATTGGGAATGGCTTATTTTGGGGTCTAAGCTGATGGGGTTTATTCACATAAAGCGTTTGAATATGAAGCTCATATTCATGTGAAGGAAAGGGAAGGCTGTTTTTCCTGGCGGGATCTTTGCATACAAAATAATCGAACAGTTGTGATGGCACAGGTGTTGACCAACTGAAATGGGCAGAATGAATGAGGCACTGTAGCAGGAAATCCTCAGAAACAAGTTCAGTCTTCTTGACTCCAGCAGAATAATGGAATTACTTAACCATTTGCAACTGCGCCGAAGAATGACGGTAATCTTTTACAAGCGTAATTACATCTTGCATGGGGTCTTGCATGGGGCGGTAGGAATTTGCCATGAATATTGCTTGAGCCTCACTTCCACCTTTGGCATCTCGATCCTTGACCCCAGACCCCTCAGACCTCAGGGCGCACGAAGAGCCTTGCTGCCTTCAGCGGGAGCGATGCCATCACAGGGATCAACATCAGGTTGCTCCTTGTAACACGTGTTGGAGCCTTGGAGCCATCCGTGCATTTCGCCTTCAGCTTTTCACCTTGCTGATTGTTGCTGCACACACTTCTAAAAGTTTGAATGTAAGTTTTATTTTCTAGATGCCTGTGTATTTAAGACAAAAGTTTCATAGCTTCAGGTCATAGACTCTGCAAAGCAGAAGTTTAGAAGAAAAATAAAAAAGCTATGCGCCAAAATGGAATGTTTTGTATTAGAAGAGACTGATAAGCTAAAGAATGTGGAGTGTAATTAATTCAGTGTGAAGTTATGCTATGCTGAGATTCTGTAGTAGCATATCTCCCCCTCTGCTCTGGTGAGACCCTACCTGGAGTACTGTGTCCAGGTCTGGGGCCCCCAACATAAGAAGGACGTGGACCTGTTGGAGCAGGTCCAGAGGAGGGCCACGGAGATGATCAGAGGGCTGGAGCACCTATGCTATGAGGACAGGCTGAGAGAGTTGGGGTTGTTCAGCCTGGAGAAGAGAAGGCTCCGGGGAGACCTTATAGCAGCCTTCCAGTACCTGAAGGGGACCTGCAGGAAAGGTAGGGAGGGACTCTTTTTCAGGGAATGTAGGGATAATACGAGCAGTAATGGTTTTAGACTGAAAGAGGGGAGACTTAGATTAGATACTAAGAAGAAATTCTTTACTGTGAGGGTGGTGAGGCACTGGAACAGGTTGCCCAGGGAAGTTGTGGATGCCCCATCCCTGGAAGTGTTCAAGGCCAGGCTGGATGGGGCTTTGAGCAGCCTAGTCTAGTGGGAGGTGTCCCTGCCCATGGCAGGGGGGTT
>VWZL01006092.1:164600-213252 GCA_013396915.1 Stercorarius parasiticus | reverse complement strand
GGGGGGGTGTGGGGGAAACTCGGCTCAGCTTTGAGGAGGCTTCCCCGGAGCGAACGCTGCAGTGATTAAGGAGATTAATTTGCAAGCGGGCGACAAAGGTAAAGAGTTAAAGATGGATCGCGTGTTTGGAGGCTGCTTTGCGATTTGTTTGTTTGAGGTGAAATGAGAGATTTCGTGAAAAAGCGTGCAACTTGTTTTAAACGTCACTTCTGAACGGCTTAAAAAATTAATTTTTTTTTAACCTCAGAATGCTTTAAGTCTCGTTATACAAGGGTGTGTAGGTAGCAGCATTTCACGTGGACTTCAAAATCTATTATATCTAACTTGTGTCCGGTAGGTTTTGGTTGTTTGTTTTGGTTTTTTTTTTTTAAACTTAGTTCTTGGCTCAAAAAAAAAAAAAAGGACAGAGATATGGGTATCTTGAAGTACGTAAAGACAGAGAAATGGGTATCTTGAAGTCCATTAAAGATAAGAAAGTAAATGTTACTCTTCAGAGGAAGTGTCTTGGTTTTCCCAAAATGTTGGGAAGAGCAGCACTCTCTTTGACTGAAGTTATTTCTTCTTTCAACTTGTCTAAAGCAAAGATTTAAGGAAATCAGTAGTTCCCCTGAAATAAAATAATTTAACAGAGTAATCTTTCTTGTGCAAAAATGTGCATGCTTTGAGCTTGTAGACCTGTTGCTTTGTACTTTCACCTTAGAAAATCTTCTCAATAACTACGGTGTACTCAACCGTAGTGACTTTTTTTTTTTTTTTGCCAGATTGTGGTCTTAAATAGGTGAGAATGGGATTTGCATCTCTTATAATTATATTTAACCTTTAAGTCTTTAGCAAGCTTTTCAGGTAGACTTTTATGTAGATGGGTCAGCTAACTTGAAATTCATTACAGAAGATTAGTGAAAATAATGCTTGGTTATGACCTCTTAGTTTCATCTGGTGCTGCGCAAGTCCCAGGGAAATGTGACTGACTGTTCAAGGGATTAAATAAATGAATTTCATGCGGAAGTCAGTTACGTGAAAAAGTCCCAACAGCCTTTTCTGACACAGATCTGTATACTTTTTAACAATTTACTGGTTTGATCTTTCGGCTAAATTAGAGTGAAGTCTCTCAAAGGTAAAAACAGTCTCCTGTGCCTAGTGCTTCCTACAAAAAAAAGAAAAAAGTGTATAGAGCAGATTGGTTTTACATCTTATTCCTGACTCAAGACACTGCAGGAATACGTTGTTTTGTAGTAATGCTGTTTGCTAGGGGATTGCGTTTGTCAGATTAAATGAATAAGCACGTAACCTTCAAAATGATTAAAACATATGGCTCTGAGGGAATTCTCTTTTGCTGTAACTATTAGGTTTTATTAGTTAAATTTGGAAACAAAAGATTTTTTTCTATATCAAACTTGTTTAACTGCTCAATCTTAAACTAGCGGCTGTTTTTCTCTCCTTTTTTTTTTTCTCTTTTTAAGAGCATTTCAGGGTATTCAGCATGAAAAATCTTACTTCACGAGCTCTGATCCTTAATAGAACAGTATAACTATATTAATTGCTTCACAATCGGGAACTAATTTTATCTCAAAAAAAAGTTCAGTAAAACTAATTCGATGTTTGACTGGCATTCAGTAGTTTAAATGCTTTGCCCAGCTGATCCTAGCTTGTTCCTAGTGGATCCAGCCAGTCCTGTTAACTAATTCATGCCATTAGATGGAATTGAATAAGACTGCTTAACTCGTTGTGTGGCACTTCTGAGTTGACTGTGGTGTCTCAAAGCATACTCAGTACTGTGGATTCTTTCAGTAGCTTTTTAATTGCATACAATTTATGTTTAGTGGCTTCTGAAGTCAGACATCCAGAAACCTGTGGGCTTTCTCTTCTCCCCTCTAAGATGCACTGTGCAAAGACCCTAGTTAGTCTTGTCTGTGGGAAGATCATTAAAGTGACTTAAAAACAGTTATGAAGGGACTTGTGAAGCCTGTGGTGACAGAGCAGTACCTGAAGTTGTTTTAGCAGTTAATTACAGTCTCCTTTTCTAAAGCCCTCTGAGCCAGGTGTAGAAATGCAAGTTCAGTGAAGTCCCTAATATAGTGTGCTTGTGGTGGAACCTCCTGCGGTTGATAAAATGTATCACTAACTTTCAGCTACTTGAAATATTTAAATGCGCTGCTAAACTGAGATACTTCATGGTCTTTTGCATACACATTTGCATTATTCATTTGTGCTGTGCAGACAGATAAAGGGCCAAATCTATCTTTGGTATTACTCCACTGATTTCTGAGTAACTGAACTAATCCAACCATATGTGTGCATCTTGATTTTTGGAAGTTCAAGGCACAGTTGGAATTACTTCAGTGATTTTCTTATACAGGTAAAAGTTGTTTATGCACAAACTAATGATGTTCAGTAGCTTAGGCATTCTTTCATTAAAATAATTGTAAGGCAGAAGGTATAATTTAGGTTTTTTCTCCTTTTTCTGAAAAAAACACTGTGTTCAGTTTCTAGTTCCTGAATCCTAAAGTGACTGACAGAAAGATATAATAAAACAGCTTTCTGTCATTGGTAAAAATTCATTCTAATAACCTCCTGAAGTAGAAGATCTTGAAACTTTTTTGTAGCATGATACTTGCTTAAAGTAGAAACTCTCTCCCCATCTTTTAGGCAGCCTTCCATGCAGTGGGTGCGTCATACTAAGCCATGCTACACTTGTGTGTACACACATATACAAAGACATGTGTATACTAACTGTACACATATCTGTACTTTAAATGTATTAGGGGCTTGCTTTAACCTATGGGGAGAGGCAGAGGTAATGGAAAATGGTAAGCCTTGGTCTAACAGCATGCACTAGATTTAAAATGCTGACATTGGTTTGGCTGTTCAGATGGAAGAGTATATAATACATTTGATGGAAGTTGTATCCCTATGTTTAAATCTGGTATATGAAGACGATTATTGGGTTTTGGATGTGGATTCTTGATTTTGTTTATTTCTAGTAGAGATTGGTGTTGTAGGAAATAATTGGGATAATTTTAATGAGACATTTAAAATACTTCTTTTTGAGATCCAAAGAAAACTCTTTAACATGAGGATTCATGCTGTTACAAATAGTTTCTGCCAGAGGTCAAGACCTTTGTATGACATTCTCTGAATGATCGTTCCATTAATTGGCTTTTGAAACAGCTAACCTGACAATTGAAGCAGGAACTTTGTCTTTCCAGCCATGAACACATGCACTCTGTGGCTGCAGAATTGTGATTCTCTCTGTCAATCCTGAGCGCTAGAAAACTGTGCAGTTCTAAGGATCAATCTGGAAGAAAAAGTAGTTGGAAACACAACTCGAGTCAGGGTAAGGGTCTCCTTACACAGCCTGCATCTAACCCTTTCTAATTACAGTGTGTATGGCTGAGTTATCAGCAAAGGTCCTTGATTTTGTGGCAGTGCAGTGGAGCAAATCAGAACTTGGGAGTCGAGAAGAAAAACGCCTATACATTTAGTACACTATGTTGGAATTATCACAGTTGTGTATAACTTTTATTTAGACCAGTTCTACAAGTTTTATTCTCAGTGGACTGAAACACGGTGAAGCCAAATAACTCTCACAGTCTTGGAAGCTGTCAGAGAAGCTAAGAGTTGGGACACCTCTCCCTTCTGTGCTAGGAAAGGCTGTAGAAATCTATTGAGACCACAGTAAGCATTCATTGTTGGTTTCTGCTAAAGCTACAGGCAGAGAAGTAGTATCTATGTGAACTGTTGAGTTAAGGCATCAAATCATCTGGTGATCAACAGGCACTCAGACAGATGTCATCATTTTTTATTTTTTTTTTATTTTCCTAGTTGTGGCCTCAGTTTTCCTGACACTGGTAATTCTTGATACTTACTGATAATTCTCGTTTAAAGGAAAACTTGCATTCTTCTAAATAGTATTATCACTGAATGTGGGTGCGCTGCTTGTTAAGTTACTTTGATTGTGTAATAAAGAAATTAATACTGACTATTACCATTCTCTTAGGGTTGTACAAGTGTTGTGTAAGGTTATCTGCGTCTGGAGTGGCAGCAAATAGTTTATTTGGAAACTGAGGGCAGGTGCCTTTGCTTTTGAGTACATACAGGCTCTTTGTTTTGGCATATGCCCAGGGCTATTTCAGCTGAAACAGGTACCCATTCCTTGTTAGATTTGCATGATCAGTGGCTCGCAGAGGACGTTGGCTGCCATGGTGAGAAGAAGACAGACTGTTTGTCCAGCCTGCAGGGTGGCCCAGCAGACTGTGTGGGAAGTAACAGCATCTTCATTATGGCCTTGATTGTGCAGTTGCTCACTTCTGTTTCATGAAACCACTACATAATTGGAATCGGTGGTAAATCTGAAGTCTAATGTGGTTGAGTTAGCCTCTGATGCTTGACTTTTCACTGCCCCTTTTTTCTTTTTTTGAGTGAATTTATTGATAACCTTATTTCAACAGCAACAGGCAGTTCTATTTTGATTTCTTACCTGAGCTGACTTGGTCTAGTACCGAGTTTGCTTTTCTGTGTTTCCAACTCTTTCAACTTAAGTCCCAGGTTTATTAATGTTGAAAAGGGACATGCCAAAACCTGATACAAATTCTCTTGCATAGAGGATTAAGATTAATCCATCATCGATAATATCAGAGGGGTGCTGTTGACTAAAACGTAGATAACAACATAAAAGTGAAGAGGTGGTATTTTTTGCAGTTTTTTTAAATGGCTTATCTTCAGAAGGGTCAATATTTTATCACTGGGCCCAGTCTAGCATGAACCTTCTAATGCTTTTATCTTTTAGACTGTCGAAGCTGTTAGTTCACGCAAGCTCGCCTTTAAGCAATAGAAAAGTCAACCTGTTGCTAGAAATCTGTAACTTGGAAAACCTCAAAAATTCTTCTCCTGCAAGAGGTGATTAATTGTCAATAAATAAAGACAAAGAATTAAAACAAAAAGGTCTGCTAGCAAAGATTTTAAACAAGCAAACAAACAAAAAACCCCCCAAAACCAACAAACACTTTGGCAATTTTTTCTTCTTTTTTTTTTTCTTTTCTTCAAGGTTGCAGTGTTATGCAGCTGCCCTGCCCTGATTTCAGGTTAGATTTCTTTTGGCCCCACAGCTGACTCTCCCAGCTGGCTTTGGATGTGCTAAAAATTTAATAACCAGCTTTCAGATTGAGAGTCAAGCACAGAAATGGCTTGATGTCAGCTTTCTGTGAGGAGTAAGTTCTCATCTTTGTGCTCCAGCTCTGCTCCTTTTCTCCAGCTCACTCTGCGCAGTGGCTCTGTTATTTTTCATTGCCTGTCTTTCCCTGACATTCAAGGCCATTGTCTGTGCACAGTCCTGTACTCGTAGGCTATGACTCTTTTTAAATAATTTCCTGCCTAACCGGTACTCAGTGACGTGGGTAAAGACTTAGACGTCCTGAGCCCTTCAAAAAACTACTGTCAGCCCAGACTGTGCCATTAGCCAGAGAGAGAACCAGTCCCGAGTTCTCATATGAGATTCAGTGCCATTAGGGAAGAAAGTTTGTGGCTGCTGAGTGAGAGGAAATATTACTACTGATTTGTCTCTTGTATTTTATTTTATTTTCTCATCAAATCCCTAACATACAGTAAAAGCCAGAACAAGTTCTTGGATGCTTTAAAATGAGATATCAAGATCTACTGAAATTAGTAGAACTGGGTTGACTTAGAGGAGGTAAGTCTGTGTTGGGTTGCTTTATGGTACCCTTGTAACTGTGGAAGAGACTTACCTGAGCTTCCAGAATTCGTAGGTTTTGTTCTGCTTTTGCTGAAACTAAGTTAAACAACTGTTGTAAGTAACTTCAGACATAGTAAACTAAACCATTGGCAGATCCTGTGGAGGAGGCAAAATGTCACCAGCTTTATCTCTGTAAATTGTATTTGAAATAGTTTGCTCAGAATGATGTATTAAAGAGGGGAAAAAAAGTTTCTACATCTAGCTCAGATACTGGTCCTTCCAACCAAAGGAAGAGGCTGTTCTTATTGTAACAGCGCAGTAAAAATATATAGACAGTCTCAAACAAAAATGAAATCAGGAAGGGTTACAGATCCATCACATCTTGAATGAGACCCAAAGCACCTTTCCAGTGTCCTTGTATGCATCTCAGTAATGGGTTCCACTGAAATGAAATGAGTCAACAGACTGGGGAAAGCTCATTTTTTCTTCTGGCACTCTTCTGTGGCAATGCACTGTTTAGAGGATTACCTGAAAACATACCTTAAAAGTTACGGAATTTCCTTTCATGGATATGCTCTTGTGATAACACCTTCCTGAAACTTGTATCTTTAGGTTGTCTTCTTTAGCTTATCATTTCAGGATTATTATTATTATTTTAAAATTTATCAGTTCATTCATGTGTCAGCAGTGACTTGCATACAGACACGATAGCATTGCTTCAGAGGACATGCATTACATGTGTGAATTTCTCTTTGCAGTAAGTTGATGAACTTATACTCTTGCCATCTGAAATAATAAGGCATCTCAGCCTTGTGAACGTGCTTGGTGATAGTTTGAGAAAAACAGGGGGAGTAACTGGCTATGGCTCCTTTGTCACCCATTTTCCTGCAGGTGCATTCATTAAGACACAAGTGGTGGTGTTTCATAGGATAAGATACTGCTTAATTGGTAGCAAAATTCTACGTACTTTGGACTGTAAGCTGTTGTTACCGTATGTAAGTTACAAAGCAGCCACCCATCACTTGCAAGTGCTCACAGCAGCAGAAGACAGCAATGGTCAGCCAGGTGAGATTCCCTCTCAGGCTAGATCTAGTCCTTGGAGTGCTGACTGGCTGCTTCCGGCATAGCATATGTAAGTTATGGGTGAGTAAAGCATATTAAGGATACCAGGTGTGCATGATTAAGAGAATGCTGTATGGATTTATGCATTTGTTCTCAAGCAGTTTGGGTATATGCAGCCCATGTTTTGATTCAAAAAATACAGGACTGACAAGGAAACAGTCAGTCGTTATCACAGAATGTGTTGGGTTGGAAGGGATCTTTAAAGGTCATCTAGTCCAACCCCCCTGCAATAAGCGGAGGCATCTTTAACTAGATCAGGTTGCTCAGAGCCTCATCAAGCCTGGCCTTGAATGTCTCCAGGGATGGGGCCTCCACCACCTCTTTGGGCAACCTGTTCCAGCGTCTCGCCACCCTCGTTGTAAACAACTTCTTCCTAATGTCTAATCTAAACCTACCCTACTCTTGTTTCTTTAGTTACCCTTAAGGCAGCTGTCAAAAATCATATTGGGGTTGTTTAAGTTTTCTCGTATTTAGAGTGTTTCCATGGGTGATCAGACCATTGAGGAAGACTCAGGCAGTTGGGAGGGTGTGTGTTGTGGCAGGCTGCCCTTACTTCCACTGGGGCTCCTGACCCTGAGAGTTGTCTTCTGTGGCTTATGCAGCTTTCAGAAACATAACATTTTCTTTCATGTTACTCTCGCTTTGTTGTTAGTTGTTCATGGTTTTGTTTTTTTTTTTTTTTTACCAGGAATAAAGCTTGTTGCATTGGGAGTAACCAAGTGTGGTAGTGAGTCAGGCAGTGCTGCACCACTTTCTTCTCTTAAATTTTGCTCTGTGTGCCCTCCTGCCATCCTGTCCTGCTGTGGACCAGGCTTGCTAAGTTCTCAAAGGCCGCTCTGACTTCAGGGTGTCATTCTCTTATCTGATATTATGTATTGAACCATATGGTATGTTTTTCATTAGGAACTGCATGAGCTCATCTAAAAGAGAAGTTATTTTCTAAATAAATTCTAAGTTCTTTTTTTAGTTTTTGAAGTGCTTAGAAATAGCACATATGGATGTAGTAAATGCAGTACTAGAGATAAGTGGACTCATTTGCTCCTAAAGAGAAATGAACACACAAATAGTACCTGCATTCACCTCAGTAAGTGAGGCTTTATTTTGTCTGTATATACATGCAGATTAAAGTGTTTTTGTATATTTCTGATTTGTGATTATTTTTCAAACAAAATGCGATTGATTTTTTTTTTAATTATTTCAGATATTATTGAATCCCACTAGTAGTTAGTGGGCTACTACCAATCAGTGTTTTGCGTGCTTAAAATCTCTTATGATGTTACTTCACTGTCAGTACGCCTTTACCCTATGTCTTTTTGTAGTGTGCTCGGAAATCATGAGGCTACTGCTCGGCTTTAGCTCAGAAGGTCTGGCAGCAGTAATCTTAACTGTTTCCTATTCTTATTTTTTAGTTCTTTGGCATCAGTGTTGTATGGCCTCAAAATGGAAATGAGCTTGGATAAATGTAGAGGCAGGACAATGTGTCCAGACACTGGTTTCTGGATGTAACTTCCTTCTGTTACTAAGTCATATAATAGCTGTGGCACAGCTACAGGATAGAGCAGACAAAGAAACCACCTGGTTGGCTGTGCCCTCCAGGATAGACTCTGGATATCTGGTTGGACAAACTCTAAAAGGCTTTACGGTTAAACTTTTTGTCCTACCAGGGCGTCCTGGCACTATCTTTACGTTTCTATGACGGGAAACAGACTGAACCCAAGTTTCAATTAATACTGTCTCTTGAAAAACAGAAATGCTGTCCATAAAATCATTGGAATTCCTGTTTGGACAGTCACATTCTCCAAGCTCTTACAAAACCTAGTTGTGCAAGTTTCTCTCTTTCCTTGCTTTAAACTTTTATTTTTAATGTCCATGGAACACTTTAAAAGAGTAGTTAGCAGATTTGAGACAGACAGACTTTGCATTTTCTGATTGATTTTTCTGAATGACAGAGTAGGTTTACTTAAAAGCAAACAAACAAAAACCACAACAAAACACAACATACTATTCCATCTAAAAATGAATATATCTTGGAAGGGAATTTGGAAGAATGAAATCTGTATATTATGAAGGGATTGAAAGTGTTTCTGGGGATGGGTGCCCAGTCATTATTGTTTGCCAGCACTGTCCTTATTGCTTCAGGACACCCTTCCGTCATGACATAAGATTTTATATATTTTACGGAATTAATTTTCATTATGATTTTTTTGTCATTCACCTCATGCTGATCTTGAAGTGTTGAAACGCACACCAGTAAGGCACAGTACAGCTGTGAAAAAAGTAGGTTTGGTTGGTTGTTTTTTTTTTTTTTTATAAAATAGGTTGAAAACTGTTCTTTAAAACTTTTTTAAAAAAATCAGTTTGGCCCAGTTTGCCAGAACATCTGCAGAATTCATGAACAGCTCGTTGTCTGAGCTCAACAGCAGGAAAAACTGTAGTTGATCAGTTCTGCGCTCTTCAGCAGGTGTAATACCAGTTGATGGAAATTGCAATGCATGGTTTCAGGGGACATGTGGCTAATGTGTCCAGATGATAGCAACATCAACAAAGTATAGAAAAAAAACATGGGCAGATGTTTGGCTTATTCTGTCTACATGGATACATGTACTTAAATTCACTCTAATGGAGTTTATCCACTGTCACATTGTGGTTTGCTCTGTTACAGAGAAGGATTTTACGGTAGACTGCTAATCTTGCAAAACAGTCCACCTGTTGCAGCAGCCATATTTTGCAGTGTCTTAGCTGCAGATTTATTGACTTTTTTTTTTTAAATAATCTTTCTTTCCAAATACATTTGAGTGTTAGGTTTGTCTACAGTGGGATGAATTGCTTTCCCGTTTTTGGAATATAGCAGGCTGTTCTTGCAGTGGGACTGGATACTTCAGACCTTCACAGACATAAGGAAGATAAATTATACACTTTTCAAATTCACCCTTAAAAAAATAAAAATAAAAATGCCTCTAGGTTTATCTAACTGAATGATTTTTACTTTTAGTTTTGGTTTTCTACTGTGTGCGCTAGGAGTATAGTCAATTCTGAAATTACTGAAATAGGACTTTGTCTAAACTTGATCAATAGAATATTCAAATGCATCAGTAGTTATTAAAGGTATTTAGCCACACTGTTACATTATGTGTCATTGTACTTCAGGTCCATTTATGTATAAATGAAAGTGGTGGTGAATCCTGCTGTCCTGTAATCAGAAGGTCCTGTTGTCAGTATGCAGATACGGCAAGAGAATCCCATGTCTGTTATCTGCTCCAGGCCCTTCTCTCTTCATTCCCACTACTAGAGAACTTTTCAAAAATTCTAAATCATCACAGCTTGCAAATTTAGATTCAGCGCTTTGTAAGATTAATTAAAAAATGTATCAAACTGTAATTTTGAAGCTGATGTGAGCATTTAAAGAAAAGGGGGTTTATCTGTTATTCATTTAATGGTGCATGAAATTAACATCTGAATCAAATAGCAAAATTTGAGTAAATAAGATCCTGTATTTGTTATGAGGCCTCATTATTCCATACACATAGTAATATTTTCAAAGTGTAATTTTTTTCTTCTTCCTAAGCTGCTTGCAGTGTTTCCCCCTGTTTTATCAACAAGGCATTGTGTGTTGATGTTTGTAATTAGATCATTTGCATACAGCAGTTGTCACTAAAAAGTTAGCATTTTCAGTAGTTACAATGTCACGGTATCTGAGTTATCCAACGCTCTCCCATTTCTAAATATTTAAAATTATAATTTAGGTCACACGGTTCTCATCATGCTAACCGTTACTTTCGGTGTTATTTCCTTGCATGACTGCTTCTCAGGTTGAAGTGTGTTTCACTGTAAATAATTGCATAGTCTCCATTTTAGTGGGATTCTAATGTAGAGTGGCTTGTTGCTTTTTTTTTTTTGCCTTTTTTTTTTATTATTAAGGTAAAACATAATTGTGGGTTATTTGCCTGAAGTCTTGTATCCAGAGCCACGTGTACTCAGTTGCTACAGAGATACCTGTCATCCTCTCTTCCCTAGACAGATGAGCCTGGTACCAGACGTGCTCAAAGTAGTGGCGTGCATGAGAGACTGAGAGATGTGCTCTGTGGAAGCTGGAAGACATGGCTGGAAAAACAAAAGATGAAACTGTTCTGCAGGGTGGAGACAGGAAGCTGCTTAAAGGGAAGGGAACTGATTTATAAGAGTTAAATTTTCAAAACCCTTCTCTCGAAGTGGTGTTACACTGTTGTGGAGAGGTTTGCTCTTCCAAAAAAAGCTGTGGAAAGTGGCTAGAGACACTTTATATTCTGATGATGCTGTCGAAGACATCCCAAGCATTGTAGCAAAGATCTCTGCCCACTTTTCGTGAATGTATTCAAGGGAGGGAATGCTGTATTTCTTTCTCTCTTTCTCTTTCTGACTTTGCTCTGCAATGGACATGAGCCAGAGAAACGTCTCTCTTGGTCAATGCAGTCTCTTGTTTGAGGAAATGAAGTAGAGTGACTGCAGTCAGTGCATGCCATTAAATTATTTCTTTCATTCTAGTTCCAGTGACTTTGCTTTTGGAAATTATATACACTTGCCAGCCATGTAATAGAAAAAAAATTCAGACCTTACCAAATAGAAATCAAGCTTTAGGAATAGGAAAGTAACACAATAACAAGAAAGCTTCCAGGAGAGGTGAAATTAGGCTTAAAATCCTGATTTTGGTAAACTGAATATGTGCTCTTCCTTTTTAAGCCTAAGAGTAAATTACTTTATGAATTTGCAGCACTTGCTAAGTAATAGTTTGATGTTGCATTTTTGCTTCTCAGGTGGTTGGATAATCTAAAATACACAAGGAACAGGCAACAGAACAGGCCCAGAAAATTAAGTAGTCTTTCGTCTATTCTTAGAGCTTAGCATTGCAAATGTTGCTGATACTTGTGTATTCCTGGCTGCTGAGACTCCCCTTGAAAGGGCCTGAATCAAAGGAGCCAGCCTTATTCAGCAAAGAGGCTTCTCCGGGCTATATCCAGTGTAGCTTCTCAGGTAGAGTAGGGAAAGTTAGTGTTTTGCGTGGGATGGGCTATTATTGAAATTGGAGAGTCCGTGAACAGAGAGGAGTTAACCTTGCAAGATGAGACAAGATGGACCATCCATGATCAATTCAGAAAATAAAATAATGTTCTCCCATGTAACTTTTCATATAATTGAACACCCTATCCGTTCCTAGTCCTCAGGCACGTAAGGAAAAAGGTGCACCTCTCACACTGGTCAGAATAGGAATATTCATAGAAATTCTCCCTTTTACTGCGGAGGCATTCTGGGAGGGAGAATAATGGCACAGAAAGTTACCTAGTACTGTGTGCACGGCAGCTGTCTAGTCAAATTTTTCTGCTTCTGGGGTGACCTGTGTTTCCCTCAGTAACCTTGGCAATGCTAGCTGCAGACAGGGGAATGTCCCTTAATCTTATGCGCCAGTATATGCAGGGGGCCACCCAGCTGGCAAGCAGCTTTGCAGAAAAGGACATGGGGGTCCTGGTGGACAGACACCAAGTTGAATGTGAGCCAGAAATGCGCCCTTGTGGCAAAGGTGGCCATCAGTATCCTGGGCTGCCTTAGGAGCAGTGTTACCAGCAGGTTGAGGGAGTTGATCCTTCTTTTCTGCTCAGCACTGGTGAGTCCACGCCTGGAGCACTTGCTCCGGTTCTGGGCTCCTCAGTTCAAGACAGATACAGACATATTGGGGGGTGTCTAGCAAAGGGCCCTTAAGATGATGAAGGGACTGGAGCTTCTCTCATATGAGGAAAGGCTGAGAGAGCTGGGACTGTTCAGCCTGGAGAAGAGAAGGCGGAGTGGAGGATCTCATCAATATGTGTAAATACCTGAAGGGAGGGAGCAAAGAAGATGGAGCCAGCGGTGCCCAGTGACAGGACGAGAGGCAAAGGGCACAAACAGAATCACCGGAGGCTCTGTCTGAACATCAGGAAACACTTTTTCATTGTGAGGGTGACTGAGCACTGGCACAGGCTGCCCACAGAGACTGTGAAATCTCCCTCCTTAGAGATGTTCAAGAGCTGCCTGGACACAGTCCTGGACAACTGGCTGTAGGTAGTCCTGCTTGAGCGGGGAGGTTGGACCAGATGACCTCCAGAGGTCCCTTCCAACCTCAACCCTTCTGTGGTCCTGTGAAGATACCTGCTATGCATGGTTTGGGCCTGTGTGTGATGCTGATATGTTGCATCATGGCTTGTGAGCAGGATGGGGTTTGGAAGTGGCCACAGTAATCACGCGTCTTTGATATGTTGCGCAAGCATAGACAGCAATTTCAGATTCTTATTCTTTCAAGCTAGCCAAGGTCATTCGGAAGTGTCACATTTCATCTCATTTCTGTCTCTGAGGCATTCAGCTGGGCAAATCATATGTCTGTGACAAAATAATCCTAACACATACACAGTCCTGAGATGCTGAAAAATCCAGTTAAGATGTTGGTACCACAGGTTTGGTGTTGGTTATTTGTAAAGTAAAAGTGAGGTCCCCTTGTGCTTAACCAGGGAGCAGCCAGAAATACATCTGCTAGAGAATCGTGGGCAACTTGTTCATGGAGGACCTGGGAGGGGAGGAAAGCCAAGTGCTTGCCAGCCATCCCAGATCTTATTCCACTTACCTGCATGACTGGGCACCCGAACTGCAGTATTGTGTATTTGAACCACAGCAGCTCTCATCAGATTTGAAGGGAGGTTTCCATGCCGCATGATGCTGCCCATGCCTTTGGTCCATCACAGGCTGTGCCATCAGCTTTGCTCCTGCCCAAGATGTCTCGGAGTGCCTTGTCCAGGGAGGTGAGAGGGAGCTTTGCTGGGGCCGGTGGTTCGGTGGTTCTCCTCACCTCCTTCCCTGACCAGTTCGGAGTGTTTTTCCTGGCGCTGCCATGGAAACGGTGCCTGCAGTCGCAGAAGAGGGAATGTGTGTGGCATTCAGCTGCCGCCAGATGTGGGGAGGAGAGAGCCTGCGTTTCACCCAGTCCAAGTTCCTGCTGCAGGGAGAGATGGCAGATTTAAGACAGGGGCAAGGGGGAGAGAAGATATGACTTTAAACCACAGCTCTCAAACCACGCCCGGAAATTAGTTCAAACCCCCTTTTTTGCCATTAAATTAGCTTAAAGCACCAAGTTCAAAATTTAGTATGCTTTGCCTTGTTTTTATTTACTTTGCCTTTCCTTTTCAATACTACCATATCACAAACTGGTCTGTTCTGAGAAGGGAGCTGGAGCTCCTACCTGCTTGTTTTGTGCTCAGGCCATGGGGCTTTAGCGATGTGCACTGTATGTGCCAGGTCTTAGACAGAATCATTGGGGTTGACAAGGCTGCCAGAAGGTTCCTGTGTTCATCCCACAAGGGTAGATACAGTTTTGATTGCTGTTCTGTAGTAAACCCTTGAATATCAGATGACTTCCACATTAGAGTCAATGAAATATCCTGATGGCAGTTATGGAGCAAGTGGATTTATTTATTATTTTTACCTCACCCCTCCCCCCAGTAAAAATAACAGTGATTCCTATGGCTCTCGTTTTATAATTGTATCAAAGCAGTAATTCTGATATCCCTGCTGTAAGGAACGTCCCTATAGAGATGCTTCTGTCCATTTTCATCTACTGACAATTTCCTGAACAATGTTTTGGTGTCAGTTGACTAGTCTTTGAATTGAAATCTGCCCTGTAATTGTGGAAGCAGCACTGTTGTTTTACTGAAACTTGGTAATTCTGTGGTGCAGCAAGAGTCGATTTGTATGTTTGGTCTCCCACAGCCATAACCACAAATCCAGTCCAGTATATTTAATTCTTTTGTTCCATTCACTGTTTTACTTAGAATAAATAGTGCAAATCTGGGAATCTCTTTGTTTATTTGAAGACTCAATAGCAAAACTATTTTGTGTTTTATTGGAAGAATGGCCCAGATTCCCACTCTGGATGTTTTATGGATGAAAATCTGTTTTTATATAAAAAAACTGATTCATTATGTTTACTGGTTTTTGTTTTGTGGCAATAAATATATGTTTTGCTAATGGGAATGGCCGTTGTTGGTTGGACAACTTGTCTCCACCAATGACCATAAGTATATGCTGAAGGAAGAGTAAGAACAGGGCAAGAATAAATGATACTGTCCCCCTAATACTCAAAAGTCACCTGTTTACAGATTTCCACAACCCAGTGAAGTTATGATGTGCTTAGTAACCATCAAAAGCATGCCTGTTACATAAAGAATCATCTTTCATCTGTTTTCAGGTCTGGCTCTTACTTGCTTCATTTGATATATCCTGCTTCTTGTTTTAGAAGAGCTAGTGAATATGCCATATATACCATTTTGTAGACCTCTACCATGTCCTCCCTAAGCTGTATCTTTTCCAGACTGAAGATTCCAAACTTCATTGTTCCTTGTACAGAATCCATTTCATAGCTTTGATCATCCTTGTAGCCCTTCTTTCTATCTTTTCAGTTCTGCCACATCATTTCAGACATGGAAAGAGCTGTAAAATGACAGTTTTGATAAACAGAGGCCAGCTGTGGCCTGTAGACTGCTTTTGGGTCAAAATTGGAGCCACCGAGAGAGACCTCATGGTGTCTGTGGCAGACCTGGATCAGGAGGAAGAGCTGGATGAAGCCACCCTCAGTCACCTCCAGGAAGAGTCAGGCCTGCAGGCCCTGGTTCTCAAAAGAGAATTTAATCATCCTGATATTTATTGGGAAAGCAACGCAGTGGAGCATAAGCAATCTGGGAGGTGCATTGAGAACAGCTTCCTAGTGCAGTCTGTGCATGGGACAGCTAGGAAGGGTGCTCTTCTGGACTAAATGCTTACTAATAAAGACATGTTTGAAAATATGAATGTCAACAGCAGTGCTAGCTGCAGCAACTGTAAGAGTGTAGAGGCCGAGGGGCTTGAGGAGGACAAGTGATTAAAGACCTGGACGTCAGAAGAGCAGATTTCAACTCACTCGGGAAACTGTTGGGAGGGATCCAACAAGGCTGTGTCTTGTAGGGCAAAGAAGCTCAGGAATTTGGGGATATTTCCCAGTACAGCTTCTTCTTGAAACACATGAACAGTCTAGCCTCCTAGGCAGGTAACGGAGCAGGCATAAAAAAATCATCTGGAAAACCACCGAACTACTAAGAGAACTCAAATGAAAAAAGAAGCACTAGAACAGTGCAAAAGAGGGCAAACTCCCAAAGAGGAATATGGAAATACTGCTTCAGTGTGCAGAGGTGCAATTAGGAAGGCAAAAGCTGGAGTTCAAACTAGCAAAAGATAACGAGAATAACATAAAAGTTTTTGCAGGTATGTTAGTAGGAAGCAGAAGTACAAGAAAGACGTTAAGTCTGCTTCTGAATAGGGCCAGCAAATTAATAAAAAATGGCACAGAAAAGGCTGAGGTACTCAGCCTGTCTTCACAGGTGATGTCAGACCCCAAAACTCTATGTCAAGTAGCAACGATGAAGCAAATGGCAAACCACTGATGGTAGAGGAAGGTCAAGTGAGGGACCATCTGTACAAATTGAATAAGTACAACTCCTGTGTGACCTGATAGGATGTAACTGAGGGTGCTGAGAGAGTTGGCTGATGACATCACAAAACTACTCCCTAACATCTTTGAAGGGTCATGGAAGTAAGGGGAAATCCCATTTATCTGGAAAAGAAGAAATACTATAGTTATCTACAAAAAGGGCAGAAAGGCAGATTCAGGAAACTGCAGGCCAATCAGCTCTATGTTTCTGCAAGAAAGTATGCAACTCATGGAAGCATTTCCAGGCAGCTGGAGGGCATGTGAAGTTAGGATCAGTTTTGCTCCACTAGGATCACCTTCTACTGATCTAAAGGGAATTTCATCTCCTGTTTTGTGTCCTGCTTTTTCAGGCTGTGAAAACATCCTTCTAAAATTCTCTGTTGTTGCTCTTCAGCTTTAGTCCCACATAATTTTGTATTATTGCCAAACTTGGTCACCCTGTTGTTCTCTCCTTATTTTAAGTCCATTTACGTATGTATTGAACAGTGTGGACCACAGAACCAGAACTTCACTTGTGGACTTCAACTGTGAGAATGTACCACTTATTTCTAGTCTTGACCTCCTATTTAAGAGAGTATTTATCCATACCGACACTTTCTGGATAAGTACTTCATGTTTACGTTGGTGTCCACTAATTCTGTTCCATGTTATAGTCTCCACTAATTTGCCTGATATGACTGTCTGGCTTGCTGCTCTGTAGTCTTATAGATCTCTCTGGAAACTGGCATTGCATTCAATGTCTTTCAGTTCTCGGGTACTACATCTGTTTTAAGCTATGTGTTTTCTAGTTCCCTCATAATTCTTGAGCGAATACCATTTGATCTTCCAGTTTGTTACTGTTTGTTTTCTCAATTTGTTTCACGACCTATTCCACAGTCACTTCAATTTCAGGCAGATCCTCTGATAAGACTCCCTCAGTGAGTTCTTAGCATGGGAATTTCCCATGAAATAGCAAAACCTGTTCTGGAGGATTCATTTAGTTTCTCTTCAATGAACCCTTTTATATCCTGATCACCCAGTGGCTCTACATGCTCTCCAGGCAGATTCTTGCTCCTGATGCATTTGAAGAAGTATTTGTTGTTAGCTTTGATGCCTGTGGCTTTTTGTCCCTCAGAATGATATTGTACGGTCTTGTGTTTTTTATATTTAACCTGTCAGCGTTTGTGGTCCTTTATTTTCTTCATTTGAAGATGATTTCAGTGTTCAGGAAGAGCATTTTTGTTTCTCAGGACTTCTTTGTCCTCCTGTTTAGCTGTGCTAACTTCTTTTTGTTATGTCTTAAGCTTTTCTTGACACACTGCATTGGTCCTGTGCTTCCAGAATGGGGGCATCAAGTGTTTTCCATGCTGCCTATAAGGACTTAACTCTTAGCTTTAGACAAACGTTTTGATTTTTTTTTTAGTTACATATTTTCTCTTTTTATTTGTCTCATAACTGGCAGATTTTCTGCCTTCTGTAGGGATGTTGGATATGAGCACAGAATCATCGTTTAGAGTGGCTTCTCAGCTGCAAGGTGTCAAACCATCTTTTGTGCGTTATTTGAGACCAAGTCAAGAATTATATCTTTTCTCGTGGGCATCCTAAGCAGCTGTCTATGTGCCATTTCTTTCTATTACTTTTTTTTTTTTGACTGTACAAACTACAGGGGTAGTTGAAGACTCCCAGAACTATCACATTTTGTACCCTTCTTTCAAAATGTGTCTCTGTCTTGATGGACAGCCAGAACTGCCAACTCCATAGTGTCAACCCATACAAGTTCTTTTTATTCAATTAGATTGTTTATTTAATTGGATTCTAAGCTCTTTCCCTGCCTTTGTCCATACTACTAATGTTATCCTGAAATGTGTGTTCCTTACCTATTTGTTTTCAAACAGGTAATTTTTAGACTGTAATTTCATTATAAAAACCTTTTTAGTTTGTTCAAAAGATGAGCTATTCATACCAGAAATTAGGAGAATAAGATCATAATGATACTTCTTAAAACTAACATTTTCATTACTAATTGCTTTTCTCTTTCGTAAGGAACAATGTGAATCAGTTGGGAATTTCCTTAATCTGTGGTATTTCTGCAGGGTAGTCAGAAAAGGAATGAATTGCCTAATTATTTTACTAGTTCTCTTCTTTGTAATAAAAGATGTAATAAAAGAGGAAAGATTCAAAAGCATAGTTGGGGCTATCAAAGTTAACTGCTACTGCCACAGAATTATCTTTGAGAGAAAACGTGCAAATCTTGAGGGCTTGCAGTCCTTGAATTCCACTTTTTTTAGCCTGTGATATTTGAAAGGCTGGTTTTTTCCAGGAGTACTTAATAGTAGAAATAAGTGAATTATTTGACTAATCAACATACTGTCTGCTAGAATTTTTTGTTTACAAATATCCCTGTATTTGTGCCAAATTTCCTTACAGTTTCATTGTAATCCTCTATTTATTTGAAAGTCCATCCCCATTCAGTAAATGTAGCAAACTGAATTTTGCAAGTATGCAGAAAATCAAGCTTCTGTGTTGTTAGTTGTAATAAAAGAAAAAACAAAATCCTGTAGGTATTAATTTGCATGCAGTAGCTTGCCCTAAAAAGAAAAAAAAAAAGAAAAGCCCATTTTGCTTTGTGACATAACTTTTGAATCCCTTACTAACATGCTAATGACTAGCTCTTTAATAGCTACTCATGGCAATATTCAGATCTAGTATCCTAATTAATTCAGAGATTCAAGGATAATTGCAAATTATGGAGTCTGTTCTTGGATATGCTGCACTAGTAGTCCATGTACAGACTGAGAAATCAGTCTCTTACAAGGCAAGGAAAATCAAACGGGAAAATTGTTCATCAGAATAATTTCTCCAGTGGAAGCAGGAGAACAGGAAGGGACTAGATGTCTCAAACCTCTGAGACCATTCTGGACAAGTGGAAAGCTAATGATTTATAATGCTGGCTCTCCATCTGTACGTGATGCCTAGGATTATGTGTATCTTCAAAACTCTGGAAGGGAGAACTATTTCAGAGATGTATAAATAGGGAACTGGAGAACCCCATGAATAAAATGCTGGAGAAGACTTTAGATCTCTAAACATGTAGATAGACTGCACAAAAAGTGTTGTGTGTATTGGTATCCACGTATAGTGGCGTGTACTGACACCTCTGCAGCTATTGCTAGCATCTTAGCATAATGCCCATCAGAGCACAGATCAGATCGGAGAAGAAAGGGAGAACAGAAGCTGAGTATGTTGTCAGAATCAAAAAAGGTTTTCCTAGTACTTCAATGTCTAGAACATTTTTAGAAGTTTCGCTTTTTGAAACCAGATTGTTTCACTTTCTTAGCTTTTTACATGTCTTCAAACCATACAAATAATTTTTACATCATAATGAAGCGTCTTCCAGCTGCAACAGGACTGTGCTTTGCTCTTTTCAGAACAAAATCACCCTACAGATATGTATCGGAGAATGAAGGTAAAAGGCATCGGTTCACAGCTCTGTCTGATACATTGGATTTGCTGAACATGCGAAGTAAGGCTCCAAAAACTACTACCATAAATGGAATTACTCTTTTCTTTTCCACTTAGGTGTAGTAAATCTTTGTAAGAAGTAAATGAGAATTACAAGCTCAGGCCATTGTAACACTGAAGAGTCAGGGTCTGTTACTGAACTTCAGCGCTCTCTCTCTCACTCTCCTTGGAGAAGATCACCATCTCTGAGGTTTTGTTTTGCTCCCACATTGAGCTTTACAATTAATAACAGTAAGCCCTAAAGCAAGTGCAAGCTAGTAAGTTAGAAAGTCAATTTATCTCCTTAAATTGCTGCTGAAGGAGGAGAAGCAAAGGTATGAGATTAGAAAGCTCTTAGTAGTTCTAATCCTGTCCTAACACTCCAAGGCTTTTACTTAAACTTTATTACTTTGGAGACTGAAGTAGTTTGCATGGGAGGAAGTAGACTAGCACAGCAATCATGGTGGGTGATAAACCATTGGGAGTGTTGGCAAGGGATACAAAAACTAGTGAGAAGGAGAAGAAAGGAGTGAGCTAAAAGACTAAAGCTGAATACAAACCAGAGAGAATTAAAAATGGGATAAAAAAGGCTGAGGCAATTTGAAACAGAAAAATGGAGATAATTTGAATAAATTTGGTGATTGTGCTGGAGAAGAAATAATGCAATTTCCCTAGGAGCAGAAGTCCGGGCAATTGGGCAGTGTGCCTTCAGAGAGCAAGGCTTGCCTGTAACTCACAGAGGAACAGGGCAGTGTGCCTGGAGAGCTGAAACATGCAACTGAATGCAATTGTGACCGCATTTGTGTCAGGGTCCTAAACATAGAAAATAAAATACGGTCTGATTTCTATGAAAGTTGTTAAAGGCATGAAAGGGACTTCTTTGAAGTAATCTTACATGAAAAAAGAAGGAATAGTTTATTTTAAACACCATAATCAACCATACTAATTCTTTAGCCCATAAATAATCCATATGCATAGTAGCCCAGATGCCATGCTAATCTCTTGTAAAGAAGCATGGGATTGCTAAAACCCTCAGAGCAGGTGACGGAATGAGCTAGAGAAATACAGGTTCAGGCTGATAAAGTGCTAGCACTTAGATCAAGTCTAATGTGTCTGTATGTAAGCATGATGATGATCAGAGAGTTTGATAGCCTCTGATCTATAATACAGATTGGCATAAAGCCTTGGAGAAATTTCCAGAACTCATCAGTTCTAGGATCATGGAAAAACTAGGTTGAGAGAGACCTCTGGAGGTCTACTCTAAGCAGGTCGGTCTTCAATGTTAGCCTTTCAAAATCTCCAAGAATGGAGATTCTACAACCTACCTGGGCAACCTGTTCTAGTGTTTAACCACCCTTGCTGTGTTGTTTGGTTTTGGGGATTTTGTTTATTTGCTTATGAGTTTTTTTCCTTATGTCTAGTCAGAATTTATGTCATCGCAACTTGTGAGTGTTGCCTTTGTCCATTTGCTGTATACTTCTGTCAGGAGCCTGGTGATGTCTTTGCTATAATCCCCTATTAAGAAGTAAAAGTCTGCAATTAGGTCCTTCCTGTACCTTCTCTTCTTCATGCTAAACTAACCAAATTCCTTCAGCTTCTTCTCGTACAACGTGTGCTTCAATCTTCGGACCGTCTTGGTGTCCCTCGGATGGTCTTGCTTCAAAATCTTGTCATGTCTCTTGTCCTGGTGGGCCCAAACCAGACAGTGTACTCAAGATGGCAGTGTCAGGAGTACCAAAGGAAAGGGAATAATTACTTCCTTGTTCTGCTAGTGATTCTCTTGCTAGTGCAGTGAAATGAGTGGTTGGCCATCATCACTACAGGAATGCACTGCTGAGTCACAACTTGTTGTCCACCAGACCCCTTGGTCCTTTCTGTAGAGATGCTGTAGTGTTACATGGGATTCCATCTTCCATGCGGGACTTCTCATTTTTCGTTCTTGAACTTTATGACACTATCATTGGCCTGTTCCTCCAACTTGTCAAGATTCCTCTGAATGGTAGTCTTGCCCTCCAGTGTATGAATTGCTTCCTTCAGGTTGGTGTTACCTGGAAATTTGCAGTTGCGTATAGGTGCAGTCATAGCTTTTAATAGTTGGTTGTTTGGATTTTTTAATCTTGCAACAACAATGCTAGTGATGGTCTTTATCCTGTTTGAAAACATCAAGAATGTTTTTCTTCTAGATACAGAATGGGCTATCAGGTCTGGTTTGTGTCCGATGCTGGCCCTAGATTTCCACCAAGTTAAACTTCCCTAGATTTTGCTGTTTTCCTCAGGAAGTATGTGCCCCAATTTTAGCTGCTCATGTGTGTCTGGTACAATAGGTTAAGAATGGTGTGTTGTCTAAGTAACGGCATTTACTTGGGGTTTGTAGATGTGCAGTACATGGAATTATGCATGATGCCACAGGATGTGCATAGCAATATATACGTACTGCTTGTGACATTAAGGTACTTGTTTAATAGATTACAACAAGATAGAGCCAACGTTGTACACTTCTACAGCCTATGTACTTTTGGAATACTCCTGTGAAAGACTTCAGTCCAGGAGATGATTTGTTTGTTTGTGTAGCTGTAATCAGGCTTTCTCCATTCATCTCACCAGGGATTCCCAGCCTTACCTCAGTGCTGTTATTTATCTGTATTTGAAGATTCAAATGATCGCCAGTGCACCAATTTCTCTTTGTATAGCATATTTACAGTCAAAAGCTAAACACTTTTCCCCTTTTAATATTATGACCTTAAGATTCTTGTGAATTCAATAAATCTGCAAGGCCGTTCAGCCTAAATTTAGATAGATCCTTTTTTTGTATCAGCTGCTTTTTACTATCTCTGCTGATTTTGCTGTGTCTTTTGCTCAGCATCAATACACATCTGTCTATGACAGGATTGAAGCATAACTTTAAGATTGTAAAGGACAGAGATCAGCTCTGAATATCAGCCAAATTTCTTTTGACCTGTTTTACCCCTCCCAACATTCAAACAGGTCAGTACAGACCACGCAGCAGATACAAAGCATAAAAAAACCAAATAGCCTCTTACTTGGTGTGCCCTGAGCTCAAGAGTTCATAACCTGTCCGAAAGCTATGAAGATTTCTATCAATCAGGCTTATTCAGTTTCTGGACCACTGTGAAATGTATGACCTTACTCAAGTCTTATTTAATGCTTGAAGTTTTGGTGTCTGCAGAGGGTAGATAAAATATAAATCTCGTAATGAAAAGGCAAATATGTCCATTTGCCGTCTATGGAATAATGAATGTTTTTTATAAAAGAACTCACGGTAGTGAACAAATACCACTTTTAAATATAAATGGCTTCAGACCCTGGCAGATACATACTCTTTTTATCACGTCAAAACAATTTGATAAAGTTATCAGGAAGTTCCTCCCTTTCCAAGCTGCTCTCTTGGGTGATTTCTCTGGATGACTCTCATTGTTATTTCTAACCTTTCTGTTGGCTTCCCCCTCCCGCACCCTTTCTGGTGCTAAGGACTACCAGACTCATCACTTCAGCTTTGCAGTGCCTTTGCATGTGCGTTTGCTTTGGGATCATCACCCTTTGTAGCACAGACCATGAAGCTGCACTTGACGTGGCTTTACTTAAATTAATCTTGATGTTTCAATGTATTTTCTGCTGTTCTTCATTCTGCAATTGTCTTGACAAGATTTGCATAATCAGTGGGTCGGAATTTGTTTTTAATTTTGATGTTCCGATTAGCTTGATTCAGATAAATAATAGAAGGCTGTGAAGATAACACAACATGGCATGAACTGGTGAAAATGACTGTAAACAGAACAAATAAGACAAATGATGGAGTCAGGTTCAGTAGTTATTTTTATAAAACGTAAGCAAATACTATTTCTAGTTTCTGTCTTCTTGCACTGTGACAGCTGCTTGAAATCTAAACATATGGATTTATTCAAATATTAGTCACTCTTACTGCTTCCCGAACAAAGAGAAGGAAGCTAATTAATTTTTTTTCTGCCAGGGATTCTTGATACAGAGGGATAGCTGTCTCTCTACTTGAGTTCTTCTTTTCTTCTTTCATTCATAAGGCAACCCTGTGGACCAGCACCTTTGCCATCACACAAGAGAATGCCTAACACAGTTGTTTGATAAATTTAATGTAGAGCATAATTCTGAGGTAATAATGGTTTGGCTCTGCCCTTTCACATATCCCACCTCCTGACCTTTCATCTCCTTCCTTCCATCCCTAACTTCTGATGGCACCTGACAGAAGATAATTAAGTGAGAAATAGCAGAAATTAAATCAAGCTAGTAATGAAGCTACTGTTCACCAATTCTAGCCATTTTCATGCATTAAAAACTCAAGATTTTTTTCTTTTTCTTCAGTGATCCAGCACACCTCTGCTCTCAGCTTGAGGAGGAACATACCCACGACTGTCCTCTTCCAGTCATCTCTGCAGGGCAGGACTTAAATAACGTGGACAGTGAAACCAGAAAACATTAATTTCTACATCTTAAGAAGGGCAGGGTTTCCTCAATAAGGGACCAATTATTGAGAGAGACAGAGAGAGAGAGAGAGAGAGAGAGAGAAGCTGCTTAAACGGATCATTTTAGGGCATTTGCTAGAGTAGCAATTTGTATTGTAGGACTGAAAGAGATTAGTGGAGGATGAGTCATGAAGTGTGCTAGGAAATGAAAGAAAGATGCAATGCAGAAGAGAACAGAAAGGAGTAAGTAGGAAAGAAAGTTAAATGACAGAGTCAAGAGAAGAAAAGTATATTTTGGAGACTAGAATCATAAGCAGGAGTGTTCAGTAGACAAAGTAATCATGACACAAGGATGTTAGTTGGGAAAATGCAGAAGTGTCTGGGAAGTAGTCAACCAGAGTGATTAACCAAAGGAATATGAAGCAAAGAAAATATCTAAGAAGATATACAATCCAGATAGCAGAAGAAAAGAAAAAGACAAAATAATCTTTAAAGTATTTCAATTTAAAATAGGTTTGGGGGCATTTCTATGTTTAGTTGACTTGGGATAGCATGGACAAGAGGAAGCTGTAGAGAGGTTGTTTGCACACCTACTAGAGTAAAAGGACACAAGGAGCTACTACACTTGTCTATCTGGGAAAAGGCAAATGACAGCGTGGACGGTTGGGAATGTTAGTTAGTCCTTGATTCTTACGTTCTCTTAGTAACATTATCAGGACAGCTGCATCTTCTCACTAGGCTGGTAAAAAAAGTGCCCTGTGCTAGGCCATGGCAAACATGTCTGACCTGCCTCCCCTGGAATGGCGGGAGGTGAAGCTGGCGAGATGAAAACATATGCTAGGCATCAAAATGTGCGTTCATATAATTGTCATGATAGAATCAAGTGACTTAAACGATGCAGTGGAACAGAATAGCTGTTAAAGCTTTTGCTTTAATTTTGAAAGTAAACTTAATGCTCTGATTTTGCTTGGTATTTTATACTATGAAATTTTCTCAGTGCTTACATGCTTTGATATACATGCTAGCATAGCAGATACTACACCACTTTGATTTTCTGTTCTTCAAAACTTCAGTAATTTTTCTGTTACAATTCTTTCTGCAGTAAGGGTATTATTTTATGCAAACAAGGCCAGGATCTGAATAATAACTCTTGGAAAGTTGATCAACGGTCTCTTCAGCTTTTCAGATAATTGATTCTACTAGGTGAGAGACAAATGCTCTGTGAAGTAGGCATATCTGAAATAAGTGATTATTATTAGGTGATTTTTAATAGTCCTATCTACAAACAACAATGAAAAAGACATTTCTGAGTGCTACAAAAACGTGCAGAGAATATTATTAACTATGATTACTAATGCAGTATTAACATTCAGTGAGTAGTGATGTTTTACGCTTTACATCAGTCTGACTGTTGGTGGTATTCCTGTACTCTGGATAGTCTTGCTTGGAATAACGAATGCAGAATTAAGTAGGCTTTGTCAAATAGTCAGTGCCTATTTAAGTGTACACCGGCTATTTTGTACTGTACTTAACCTGCTTGGACTTCCCCCCCTTATTCGTAGTGCAGGACAGAAGTTACTCCATGCAAGTAATGAGAGAAACAAAGGGGAATCATCCAGCTGAATTAGAACAACCACCAGCTGCCTTCCACTGCAGTTACGGTTTGCCTCATTTCAGAAATCTGAAAGTTTAATGCCTCCGTTTGCCCTTGGCTTCTTGGTCAGAAGTTTTAGGTAGCAGATAGGACAAAGACTTTTGAATTCTTCTTTCTATTTCTACCATTTCTTCCTTTCTTTCAAATACTGAGTTCTTCAGTTGCACTTGGTGGACATAAGTCACAACCCAAGTAATTTCCAGTACTGTTTTTCTGCTAGGTAAGGCATTGCTGGGGAGTTACTCAAGGGACTCTCTTCCATACCTCTGCATTATGAGGAGGTCTTTTTTTGAAAGAGAAGCGGGAGAAAGAGATGGAAGAGGGTGCATTTGTGTGGATACAGGAATAATTTAACAAGTGGATTCTCAAAATATTTCTCCTTCAGCCTTCAACAAACCCAAAGAAAAGGGGCAAGAGAGCTTTTCTATTAACTTCTGAAAATGACTCAGTGTAACTGACCAAAATGAAAGGGCAGCAACATTTGGCAAACTTACAACAAACGTAATTCCCTAAAAGTGTTTCAGTTTTGTAGTTGATAAAACTACTGCTACCATATGTGGGAAATGGAGGTTTTTAAGGAATAGTGGGGATTTTATTTCTATTGGTTTTGCTTCTTTTTTTTTTTCCCCTTTTAATTAAATAATCTCTTGTGTATAAAAACAAAAACTCTTTAGAAGTACATTTATAAGCTCTGTGGATAAATCTTATCTGGTGGGGCTGGTTTGGCTTCCTTGAGAGAACAAAAGGAAATACATTCAATTAAAGGTAGGATTTTTAACATGGCTTTTGTCCAAAACTACTTGAGTTTCCCTTCTGCACATCATTAAATGCAGAAATTAAACTGCGCTCTGTCCGTAACAACACACCTTCAATTTAGTTTATTTCACTAGTGTGTATACTGTGATGGTTGTCTTTTTGAGTACAAAAGCTTTTGTCAACCCATGATCATCTGCAGAACTTTGCATCTTTTTTTAAGTAACACAGATTCTCATTGGTGACCATACTTAGATCAGCTTTTTAAGAACACATTTGTGTGCTGCTAAGGGGTCTGCATGAACTATGAATGATTCTGGCAAAGGCCTAAATTGTTTAATGTACTTGAAAATTCTGTTCCTGATAAACCAGCTCATTCTACGACATATATCATTAGAATGAATGAATGAACGAGTAGGTGTTGCCACAAAAATTTGTACTGCGAATGTGTTTAAAAAGAAAGAAAAAAAAAGCTTTCCTATAAGATATTATAGTAACAGTTCTTGCACAAGTTATAATTTTATGTACTCAAATTCCTTCTTAATCTCAAGAGAAGTCAAAACAAATGGTTTCATTTATTTTTTCAGGAACTGCAGTTTGAGCGACTGACTCGAGAACTTGAGGCTGAGCGTCAAATTGTAGCTAGCCAGCTGGAGAGATGTAAGCTTGGATCAGAAACTGGAAGCATGAGCAGCATTAGGTAATGTACGAATTGTTAATTTCTTTGTACTGTAATGCATTTTGTTGCTGTTATGAATTACCACTGAGAACAAGATTGATGATCATCTTGTAAAAAAAATTATATGCCAGGGAGCGTGAGATTTTAGTAGAGCTTTTAAAAAGCAGATCAAAATACAAATTTTCAAAAAGAGGCTTAATTTCATGCAGTTTGGTATCTGATTTGTCCAGTAACAAAACAGTAGTCACATTTGGAATTCATTGATTTGCTGTAGTCTGAATGGATTAACAGCAAAACTCCTGTTTCCGCTACCAATACAGCTGTAATTTTCAGCCAGAGCTTTTTAGCTTCATATTTCCAGAGATGTATTGATAAGTTTTGTTAACCTGTTTTATCATAATTTCATCATTCAAGGTATTAAAAGCTTTAGAGATTACTTAAAGCTGCTGACATGACATCAAAATGTAATGATAAGATATGACTTACTCTCTTTTTTTTAAAATTGGCTTTCTTCGATTTAAGAAATTGTTCTGGTACGTTGTTTGGATGATGTCAAGATTATTTAAGAAACTGTAAGAAAATGATGCTGATCTTTTGGTGAGTTTGGTGTGAGTAAAGATTTTGTAGTTTTCAGCTTCTTGATATGAGGTTATTTGTTTTCTCAGGTGAACCTAATAAATGAAAGGTGATAGGACTTGAGTTTAAAGTATAAAAAAAAAAGTTGTATAGACATATCTTCTGTTTTTATCAGTGGAAATATTAATATTTTGCGTACTTAAGTATGGTATTCCAAGCTTAGTGCCAAGTTTTGTGTCATACTAGTAGAAAAACTACAAAAAATATCTATCACTACCAGAAGAAACTCTTCCTTAGTTTAAGCAATTCAGGCTACACTTCAATCAAATAAATGATTGTTTTCCATGATAAGTGGGAAATAATTATTCAGTACAATGCCAAAGATGCAACAATAATATTGAATGTAACAGTTCAATTAAAATGGCAGAAGTCAGAAGACTCTTTCACTAATTCAGCAGAAACTGTAAATGAAGTTGACTTAAATATAAACATTCTTAATAAATCAAGTGAGAACTAACTCCCTAAGATAAAATCTTACTTTAGTCTATATAATCTTCCCCACCAACCAGATTTACATTAACATTAGAGAAACTATATTACTTAGAATTATTTAAGCACAGAGTAGGTAATATTCAATACAGTACAGTACTATATTTGCACCTTAAGTGCACTCCCCCAGCATTTTAAATTCTAAGTATGGTATGACTGCATTTCAAAAAAAGCTATCATCTGAACTGTGTTAGAATAATACTGAGCTATATTTGAATAATACTATTATTCTAGGATTATTCCAGCCAATGACATGGAGGTTGGGAAATTTCTTGGTTGGAAGGAAATGTTTGCTTGGTGAACTTCTTTTCCTGTTGGTAAAGTTATATTATACTTTTGAGTCATCAGTGGTATCAACGTCACTTAGCTGTTTCTAAAGAGACTACAGTTCTCTGAGAAGTTTAATATTTTGACTACTTATCTCTCTGTGGAGTAAACTAGTACCTAGAATAACTGAGGAGATTTCATGCAAATTTTTGACATCTGTAGTTTGCCCTAGAAATATTTTACATATAAGAGTTTAAAATCTATAGTGTTTCAACTAAAAACTGTTAAGAAGACTTGGTAAGTGATTTAAAGAAGAAATCAGTAACATCTAATAATGTTTGTGTTGTGTCGTTGTTTCTCCCATACATATTAAGTGAACTTCAATTTTCTATTAGTTATAAAAATTCTAAATCATTATGGGAGCGGGTAGAACCAGCACAAATATTAAGTGAAGTTCACTATCAGTCTGCTGTGATGAGTTTCCAGTGCTCAGATTTGGGAATGTTCTTTTGACATGGTATAGCGAGACAAAGACCTGGAAGATAAAGAATTATATAGTGGAATAATATGTCGTAAGAAAAAAAGTGTCTAACTTCTTATAGTATTTTGGAGTTTGTGCGGGCAGAAGAGGCTTGCTTAAAAATAATTTTTTTCATAGATATGACCCCCTGTGAAGCTAAGCTTTTTAGACCTAGCTGCTTTAGAACAAGCTGGTGAATAATTTCATGGCAAATAGTAAATGCTTTAAAAAAATCAGTTTCTTACTGATATGGGATAATTTGAAGGTCTTGCCCTCTTTATTTTATTCAGCTACTGAATAATTAATTAATTGTTTTAATCTTGGTTTTCTGGCGGAACACAAATTAAAATCAGAACTCATAGCTGTTATTACTAAGCTTTGATCGGTGAAGAGTTTTTTAAAACAATCTTTAAATCAATTACATTTATTTTAAATACTGTCATTATTCAAAGTGAAATGCTACCTGTAAGTCTCCAGTGGAAGTGAATATACATCCTTCAGTGATGTCACCGTTGTCTGATGACACCTAAGTTTATTATTCAAATGCTTTTCCTTATCAAGGAATAATCAAACTGGACTAATTGTAATCAGCATATTTTAATATTGGGAAGTTAGAATTTTTTTTTTGCCACTTGAAAATAATTCTGAAAGGAATTTTTCTTGTTAACATTTGTTACCTATGTCTGTTAGTACCCAAGTATCTAAAACTAGGACAATGGAGCAGCTATCCATATTTGCAATTTTAGTCAGGCTGAAACAGCTTACAGTGATGTTTTCTGCCATACCTTGGTCTAATATCTTAAAACAACTGCAAATATACATAACTAGCGCTTACAGTGCCTTTCATTTTGGAGATACTGGGAAAATTGTTCTCAACTTTACCTCCTTGGGACAGTAGTTTCATGGAGTCTTCCTACATGTCTTAAGATTGTGCCCTTGAAACCAAGTTTTTAGGAACATGCTAAAGGGCTGTTATTTCTGGCTTCAATTTTGCTTTCTGTACTCCTCCTGCATATTTGACGCATGGCCCAGAAGCTGTGTATCCAGCTGTACTGTGAAGCTCCACGTGTCTCAATTTTCAGTCCTTAAGGACTTCCTATATAACTTTTTCTTGTCACAGAAGTTGGTATCCGGAAAGCAGCGTGAGGTGAATTTGCACAGCACAACGCAACTCATCACAGAATTATGGAGCCTGGATCCATGACAGGAATTGCTGTATTTTACACTAGTATAGCTCCATAGCTAGCCTGGTGAGAGGCAGGTCTAAGCAGCCAGGAAGGAATCTGGGATTCATAGTTTCTGTGATACAAAATGATATCTCTGTACGTTTGCCTGTAGATGTGCCCATTTGTCCAGAAGAGATTAGATTAGCCAGAGCTGGCTGCCCCATCCAAAGCCATGATTGCAACAAGTCTTGCTCAGCTGAAGGGACACAAATGCTTGGTTCGTCCACAGAACCTTTCGCTGACCTTGAAGGAACTGATTTTGGGCTTGTGAGGAAACACTACAGCTTTAATAGAGTTCAGCATTTCTGTGCTGGCCTATCTCAGAGCTAGGCCCCATCAGAATACCCAAAGTAAATTTTCCTTGTCGTATTTTTGATCGGTAGTCATTTGTTAGAGGGTTAGGGGACTATATTCACTAGGAATTGTACCAAAAGGACTTGAGCGCCTTCTCTTCAGAAACAGGTTCTTGGCTGTGAATCAAAGGGGGAATCAGTGGCTTCTGATAAAGCTGAATGAAATGCTCAGACCATGAAGCAGGACGGAACTTAGGGAACTCTTCCATGCCACAGTGCTTCCACGTTGGCAAGCTCTGAGCAATTCATTACTCAGCCTGCTGAGTATTAAAATTTCATTGCACATTGTATGAGGAGCCTAGTCGTGTTCTGTACTGCTCCATCCCTCTGGCTGAGCTGCTTATTCCTTCTGGGCCAGATCCATCAGTTTGTCACTCCTGTCTGTACGGAGGACAATTAGATGCCTGCGTATCTTTGAGGTGTTCAGTCTCTGGTAATTTTAAGCACACATTAATGTGTTTCAAATTTATGAGTTTTCCATGACCCCATCACGTAGTTCCTCAAAACAGAAGCTGATGAAAGTTAGGGTGGGTTTTTTCCCAGAGATGAAACAAAATCTCCAAGACACTTTGAAGACTCAGCTACATGCATTCATGTTTTCTTTCGAAAAAATTGAGACAAAATAGTGCCACAGAATGAAAAGACTGAACAAGCAAGAAAGCAGATTGCATGCATAGACATGTAACATATATGGAAGCTGTGTCTTTACACAAACAAATAACCTTTAGACTCCATTGAGGAACTGTACTTACTTGTTAGTAAATCCTTAAAACTTTAAAATAAATTTCTGTTTCACATTCTTTATCACTGTTTTATGTGAGCAACTGAGGTTTGTTTACTTATTTTTTGGTGGAGCCTTACTGGTTGAACTCAGGAATGTAGCTCAAGCATAGCCTACTCTTCTTTGAACATATAGTTCGCAAATTGGTCAGGCAGTAGAATTTTTCTCAACTGAATTTCAGCCTCCCACTGAAATTAGTAAAAGTGATTTGCCATTTGCAAATTTTCCTGAAAAGAGTGATATTTGTGCATGAGTGTCCTAAGCAACATACTAAAGTTTCTGTATTTTACAGGTAGCAAAAATATAATCTAATTTACTGGATTGCATGGAAAGCTTACCTGCTTTCTATATTCTGTCTTCAATGTAGTTCTCTCTTGGAGATGCGTATGTTATTCATACTTTATGACTGGGGAAACTGATCTTTTCCTTAGGAGGGTACAATTTTTGCAAATTCCCTGAAAAAACATCCAGTAAGTCTACCTGATAAACCTGTAAGGTCCTTTGTTTCAAGAACATTTGAGAGAGAGATGAAATGTGCTCTGGCATAGGGAGATGATTTCCACTGTGTTGGTCAAATAAATAAAATCACAGTTATAAAGTTTTCCTGTACAGCTGTGGGTGTTAGATCTAATTTAGGCTACTTATTATAGAAGTATATGTAATAGTCTTTGTAAATATTGAATATTAGGGGTTGATAAATCCAGTAGAAGCAAAGCTGCCACAGGCTAGATCTGCACAGGCTGGAGAAATGGGATGAGTGGAACTTTATGAATTTGAAATTTATAAATGAAAGCAAATGCATATTCCTGCATCTAGGATGTGCAACACATGGGACAACACAGCCAGGGGCTGTCTACATAGAACAGCTTTACAGAAAAAGATCAGCAGGACCTCTTCAACAACAAACTGCACGTGATTCAGCAGCGTGTCCGTGCAGCAAAGGAGGCCAGCTACACCCTGGGCTGCGGTAGCAAAAGTGTAGTCTGCAGATTGATTCAGTCAGCAAGTGAATCCTCCCTTATATTTGGAACTCATAAGGCTACATCTCAAGTACCGTAGCCAGTTTTGGGCTCCCCAGCACGAGGAAGACATTAGCATGCTGGAGCAAGTCTGGTGCAGGGCTGCCAAGAAGGCTGGAGGCTAGAGTACATGGCATACGAGAAGAGGCTGAGGGAACAAGGGGTTTTAGCCTTAAGAAGAGAAGGATCAGGAGGGGTCTTTCTTCTGTCTACAATAGGTAATGGGATGATGTAGAGAAGACAGGGTGAGGCTCTTCTCAGAGGTGCATTGTGGTAGAATGAGTGGTGACAGGCAGAAGTTGGAACATAGAAAATTCTGACCAAGTTTCCATGCTTGGAGATACTAAAAACATGACTGTTACAAGGCCCTGAACAACCTGATCTAGTTGGACCTGCTTTGAGCTGGGGTCAGACTAGATGATGTCCAAGGTCTCTTTCCACCTAAGTTTTTTCTGTGCTTTTTATTATCATTTCCACATAAATACTAGGAAAATAGTTGTATTAGAATTGTATGTATTTTTTGGCATCAAATTCTTCAGGTATTTCAGACAAAACAACATCTAATCTAAACTAGTGAATACATGGTTTGCTTTTGCCTGTGAATGTAGGTATTAAAAAAACGAATTTGAAAAATGTATTATTAGTGTGGACTCTGAGCCAAAAGATGTGTTTCTATTATGTTATGAGAGCAGAACAGTTCTTTGTATGCAAAGAGTTTGGTCAACAGTCACATTTAGAAAATAATGCAACTTTCAACTAAAACTTATACACCATCATTATTGGAAAACTGGTTTGCCTGCGTTGTGGTTCTTCATCAACTCAGCATATTATCAGTTAAACGTATTAAACTTTTTAACATTGCTGTCTCCAAGGGGTACTGGGAAGCTTCTAAATTTCTAACAAAAATTAAAAAAACCTTTTATTCAAATATAAATTAGAAAGTTAATTTAAAAAAAAAAAGTGCAGCTCTTATTTCAGAGCAGAAATAAAAAGATCAATATTTTATCATTACTTATGAAAATGCCAAGTGTTATTTTTGTACTTGCTTTTTTAAACATAAACCAGCAGCATGATATTAATAGTTACTACATTCAAGAAATGTAGTTAGATTTTTAAAAGTGATGTTCTTTAAGATGATTGGCATTTCACCAGTGGACAGAAAAGATTTTGGCTAAACCTTTGACAGCATATGTTGTAGCTCAAAACTTCATCTCGTTCTGGAACATGTGTTTGCTCAGTAGTTCAGAAACTGAATAAGCTTAAAGTTCTGTCGCATGCTGTTGCTCATCTTCATTGTGGATTGTGTGAAGCTTAACAAGTCATGCTTGGATGAACTTTTGTCAACTGAACTAATCAAAAAGTTTAGCTGAAATAAAATAAAAAATGGCGATAAAAGTAGGCAGGTTTTTTAAAACGTGAGTTTCTGAAAACACTCCTCACAACTGCTACAAGTTTCTACAAATTCTACTGAGTTGTAGTAAGACAGCATTTTGTGGGGTTTTTCGTTATTTTTTTTCACTTTATGTCAGAATGATTTTACGTTGCTGTAAGTGACCAGGTCAGGTGGAAGCCTTTATAAAGATGCAGAGATTGCTCCACTCTTGAAGAGCAACTGAACCTAGTCAAGAAGGGAAAATGTCAGAAAATTCAGGGTACAGAAGGCAAAGGAATTGCAATCACAAGCAGGAATCTCCAGTTTGTGTACAGACCATCAAGGTATATGAGTTCATACACAGTCTGCAGTGAGCGTAGGGAGCAGCCAGCCAAACCGCAGAGTAATGGAATTAAATTTCTAAGGGCAAAGTGTGACTGTCTAGACTTGCATCAACTCAAAACATTCTTCAGTTGGCTGAGACCAAGTGACAAAGCAAGGACCCATCTGTGAAGACACATGGACTAGAGAAGAGTGGGGTATATAAACCTTTAGTTGTCTGGAGGAGAGGGTGTGTGGGTTTTTTCTAAGATTTTTTTTGAATAAATGTTAAGTTTCTATTTTCTACTGTAATGAAAGTTGTGTGGGGAAAATGGGAGTTTAGTAGAAGCCCTTCATTTGTCTTTATGGAAGGTCTATGTACATCTATCCCAACGTTCTGGCTAGTTTGGGATCCTTTAACAATTCAGAAATGTTTAACATTTTAAGGGCAGAGTATCTTCACAGGTGATTTCCTTCTTTAGTTTTGTGAATATAAGACAAAAAAGAAAAATTATTTTCCTCAATATTTTACTTGCTCTTTTGCAGTTAAGAACATCTTAAAATGGTTTCTCTTAGTGAAAAGGAGGTTAACAAGTGTCCCCCCCCGCAAATCCATAATAAACATGCTATCTTCCAGTCATCAAATTTTACTGTAGATCTTAGTGTTTAACAGGAACGGCTGAGAGCAGAAGAAATGTAAGTACAGCATATATAATTTCCCTCTTTCTCAGCAGGGTTATGCAGAATCCATGAAAAGCAGTGTTAGTAAATGTGAAGAATAGTTCACTTTGCAGAAGTAGATAAGCTGAGTCAAATGAGGAATCAAAGAAAGGAGACTTTTTTTTTATTTTATTTTTGTTCATTCATACCTCATCAGCTCTTAGCTATGTCTGCATTAGCAGGAATGCAGCACAATCCTTGTAGCTCAGCAGACGGAAACATGTGGTTCTGAGAACACAGCATCCATATCATACGAGTTTTGAGAGGAATTATAACAGACTTCAGTTTCGCCCTATGGATTGGCCTCCCATTAGTTGTTGAAGTAAAGCTGGGCTCTGGGAGAGCCTTTTCCAGGTTAGTTTCCGCAGACTATTCCGTTGGTATGCCATGAGACTACTTCATGATGCAAACTGAAGCTTGGGGAGGTTTGTTTCAAAGATGCACTGTTACTTTGAAGGACAGCGCTAATGTCATTGGAACTGATACTGAACATCATTATCCCTTAGAATGCCTCAGTCTGTGGGGAACAGAAGGAAAATGTTGTGCTGGACCTGTTGATATTAATTTGTGTCACTTGATTCAAGTCTTTACTGCGTCTTATTTGATGGCAGTTCCATTGAAAAAACCCTGAACAGGTACAAAATTGATGTTGAGTCTTGAGTAGGAAAACTAAAATGAAAAGTTGGGCCATGCATACAGTGATGTTTTGGGGTAACTCAAATCTGTCTACGTTGATGAGGAATTTTTGTTAAGACCAAACATGGTACTATCTGATATATTTCCAGATCTTGTATAAAGCTTATCGTGCATTACTGGGCTTCTGGTAAAACAGAGTATCCTGGTAAAAACATGCTGTAGGTTTCAAGGTAGTAGAGAGAAAAACCCCACCGTTCTTTACTAGGAAGCCAGCTCTCTTCTTGTGTATCTTTGGTTATAATACTACTAAGCCAGCATGAGAATGAAATGAGCTGAAAGGAAGCGTTGGATTAGATCAAAATGGTGTGAAAATGTGCAAGTGTTTGTTATACCACAATGTTTTCTTTGAAGTCTTTGCATTATTTGAGTTCTTTGCTATCTGTAAAAATCATAAATTAAAAAAAAAGCTTTAAAAAACCCACCCCAAACAACAACAAACCGGGGGGATTTTCTCTAGAAAAAGCTGAAGAGATGGTATTTTTGTTATATTCAAAATCCTTAAGGACTTCATTTGGATAACCTTAGAAGAAACTGAAGCAGCCTTTGTCCAACCACAACTAAGAATGAACAACGTGGTTTGAATGCTTGGCCGCTTTATTTCCCATGTCAGTTTTCAGTTTATAGCTTAGCTAAGTCATTATGAGATTCTCCTCCGCCATACCATTCATCTTCTCCAACAATCTACTTACCTACCATGGAAATAGTTGGTGACTTCCTAGGTGTTGGATTGCTAGCTGAGGGATCACTGTGCTAATGTGTGTCTGCGAAGTAATAGCTGGAACCCAGCACTTCTGAAAATCAGAGTACTAATTTACGTGCCTAAGCACAGCATTTAGGCACTTCTGAAATCTTTGCTTAGAAATAAGAGTTCTGTGAAACACATAAGTTGTCAGGAAGTTGAATGGCCAGATTCTGCTTGTTGTGACAACTATTGAAATATATCAAGCCTAATGTCCTACACCAGTTTGACATCAATAGTTGATGTTGCTGGCTTCATGTGTACTACCAAATGTAAGAGTGTTCAGGTCGGAGAATGTGTTTTACAAGTAAGAGAAAGTGATCAGGGAAATGCTGCGGTTAGTATTTTCAGTACTCCTGTTTCACCTTGTACTTCCTACCTCTTGATCTTTTGACTATGAGATGTAAAGACCTGAAAGGTGATGGACTCTGTATCCTGTTAGACTTGTTCAATAAATTAGTTTGAGATTGCTACCAAAAAAGGAAGATTTGAAGAAAATGTTCATTATAAGAAATAAGTTGTGTTTGGAACAGTTGGTACAATTCATATTAATAATGTGATTAGTTAATTATGTTGTACAGATAGACAGTTTATTAGATTAAAACATCAGACTTGTGATCTGATCATTCAGAGCAACCTGATAGAAGATTAAGTTTGAGCCTGTCTATATGCACAGTTTGAAAGTCCAGTATTTAGGGAAACAGTTAAAAAAAATACTGAGAGAAGTTGTTGGTACAAAAGCACGAAAATAGATGAAGTAAAATGTTGTACAACTTTTTTGTGTTTCCATTAATATAACATTTGTGGGGGCTTTGTGCTGGCTCTCCATAATGAGGCACATCAAGAAAACAAATTAGTCCTGTTGATCCTCTACTGGGAACTAACCGGTTTCACAGTTTTGCAGCAGATAAGCTTCTGTTGCTGAAAGGCAGATTTCCAGCAAGTGTCCAAGCAATCAGATCTGGTGTGATTTTCTTTTTTACAATACATCCATATCCTTTACAGTAGTGTCATAGGTCGTATCGTTCCGTGATGGATACGTCTCTGAAGGCACCAACTCCAACAAGATTTTTACAACACCCCCTCCACAGATGCTCTCCCTCTTGTTCTGCTTTCCAGGTACCCTCCTGAGATATCACCTCCATGACAGCCATAACACAGTAATGTTCAGCATTGCCAAACTCATAACACTGGCATGTTTATGGAATTAAGGTATCAGATTTTATTCTGATCTCATCAAAGTTACTGCAGAGAAGCTGTGGCAATAAGGATGTAGATATTTTTCTCTCTAGTGCCCTAAGAAAGGGTCTTACAGGCTGAAAGCCTTATCTGGGGCTGCCAGTTGTGAATTAGATTCTCTCTTATTTAGCTCAAGTCTTTCAATATTCTGTTTCACTAATACCAGGAAAAATTAAAAACAAAACCACAGAAAAACAGAGTTACGACAACAGAAAAAGTAGCAAATACTTTAAATACTAACATCTACTGATACGTAAGCCAATGAAGACTGTCCTTCATAGTGTATTCTCTACCTTTGTGCACTTCTGGCACAATAGTAAGATATCTGACAACTCTTTCCAATTATTGCATTCCTAATTTAAATGTGTTCTTGCAAGCCTGACACTTGAATATTGCACTAATTTGAAATAAACATGAAAATACTGATCTTAGGAAATGTATCATCGTTAATGTAAAACTTGGTTATGTCTTACAGAGTGAGGTTCTGTGTTCAGATTATTTTTGACAAGCCATTTGTTGAAAAATTAGAGCTGTATTCAGTTTACCATTAAGGACGGATAAGCACTGTAATAGATTGCCTAAGGAGACCATAAAAAATATCGTTTGAAGCTTAAGGACATGTAGAATATCTATCAAGAATGGAACACGAGTGACAAGACTATTTCTTTACAGCCCTTCTAGCTCTCCTTTTTATGATACCTTGCTGGGCTCTGCTTTAATAATTTGACATTCTTTTTGTCCCCATCCTTCCTTAACAGATGTTGAAATGGTTTTGGATAGGTTTGGAGGAAGACAAGATTGAGGATAATGCTGGGGGAAAGTGCTTTGCTATTACAAAATTCTTGAATTCAGAGTGTTTGCAGAAAAGCGTGATAAAACTTGTCCAGGAAAGTTCATTTTTAGTGCTTACTGCTTGTGGGTCAAAGGTACTAGATACCATTTTTCTGATATCTTAGAAGTAGCTAGTTTACAGCTGGGAGCAAATCCTGTAACTTGGTGGCAGTATTTAATGGCCATGGGCAATTGACATTAAACACTGAAACCAGAAGTAAGATATCCAAGGTGCTTCAAGGAGTCAGTTCTGAGGAATCATGAACAGAAACTGTAGTAGCGCCTGTCATTAAATGTTGCCTGCTGCTTTGTATTAAACCAAGATTTCAGTTGTTCCTTCTTTGCCAAGCTACACCTTCCAGGTTGAGTATTTCCTTCTCAAGATGCACATAGTGAGGTTTTGAAGGGAATTTTAACTAATCATCATCATTGTTGTTATAGATTTGCACCAAAAGGCCTGGCTATTTACAGAGGAGCTAAACATACTTTTGCACAGAGTTACAGAGATAAATCCCTATTTTTCTACAATGCTTGTTGCTGCCTACCTAATCTGGTGTACGATGGGGCAGAATGTTGGAGCTGGGAGGGCAGTCTCTTCAGTATTTATCCCATTTTTCCTTCCGTGTTGCCAGGGTAAGGAGGGGTCCTTCCAAGTCCAATGGCAAGAGGTCAAGAAGCAGGCATCCCAATTACATGTGTGTATGGGAGGGAAAGTTGGGGAGGAGGAACTTTTTTTCAAAACGTGGGTGAGGCTTCTGGAAGAACCCAGATTCAGTCTATAAAGATTTGCATTTGAAGGTCACACACAAGAATCTGAGGGCCTGAGAAATGAAGAGTGGGATGGAGCAGGATGAAGAAAATTAAACAGGGGCAGAGTCTAGAGAAGAGCAGGACAGGTGGATAAGGCTGAGGAGTCAGAGGATCATATCATGCTCTGCTTACAGTTGGAGGACCACAGATGAAAGCTGAAAATATGCATTTATCCTGGCTACTCAGTCTGAGAAATCTAGGACTAATTGCTGGAAACAGAGATCTTACTGGCTTCATTTGTTTCTGTAAGTATTCATCACATCTTTGTGTCAATTCCTGGTCAGGTTATTAGGATCCCTGCATATCTGAAAGGCTACACAGAGAAATGAGTAGCAGAGAATACCTGACAAGGATTCGAACGAATCTTTACAACAACAGAATTAGGCAGCAGAAGTTGATACAATTCCACTGGATTGCCTTCAGCTATTCTAAGCAGGTAGCTATTTCTTTTCCTGATGCACACTTTGCAAGTTATGAAACTCCATTGGTCCTGTAGACAACAGCGTCCCTCGCACAAACATGATTTATCCCTAGAGCAGTTTAGAAATGAAATGGTCATGAAGCAGAAGTTGTATAACAGTGCATTTGTATGAGGAGTAAGTCAAAATGCAGGTGAAGGCTTCCCAGAACTCCAGGCAACCTCCCCCTCCCCTCTTTTTTTTGTTCTATAGATGAAGACAAAGCCTATCCCTTTGCTGTTCTTGAGGAAACAAATTCAGTTTTGTGTTGAATTGCAAAGAAATATTGTAGTCAGGCATAGTATTTTCTCTCCCTTCACAACCTCTACGTTCTTCTTCTCACTGTCTGAGCTTGTGTAGGTGACCTTGACTTCTGCCTTGAGCATCCTCTCTTTTGATACCTTTCTTCTTCATTGCCTGAATTTATATTCCACCTAACTCACCAAACACTGCCAAAATAAAGCCCTTAACTCCTGCTCTTGGCACTTCCTTGCTCTGGCAAGTCCTGATAACTTGGTGCCAAGTGCGGATATGGGAATAGTTGCTAATGTTATAGACTTGTCATCAGTCATAGCTTTCAAAAATGCACTCATCTCAACAATAGTAATTTCTGCTGTCACATCGGAAGTGGATCCTGTGTCTTGCCGCGATTTGTCTTGTTACAAAACCATTTTGTTGAATTTAGCTATAGTGTTTGATACAGGAAATTTAAGACTTAACAATTCACTTCGAAAAGATTTGGGTTTGGTGTTTTTTTTCATATGTTTTTTACCTTACTTTAGAAATCAACAGTGCTATTACTCTTAATTATTAGGTAATTTCTCCTTGTTCATATGTGATAATTTGCAGAGGAATTGGTCCTGATTTTCCTTTGTGTTGTTTGTATACTTCTGAGGGACTGACATAAATATCTTAATGGTGCTGCTATGACTGACATCGTTCTGTAGCGGAAACTGAGCTGTACATTCCTTGATACTTGAGTATATCGAATATCAAAAGTGCACAGGAAGTATTACTGACATGTTTAGTTGAATTCCAGGAATGGCATGAACGAAGACAGTTCTGTTTCCACAGGCATCTCACAAATGGATAGTGATGTACTTTGAATGGCTAATGTTATATGCTCTCTAGGCATGTTGCCATTTCAGCAGTTAAGGAAGATTTTATAGATTTTAGTATGTTAAACTTAAAGGGGCTTTTAAATCCCCTGTGCTTTCAGCTCATAGTAGATGTAGTCTCAGTTACTGTTAATTGTGAATAAATACTCTGCCTCCTTCTGGCTTTACTTTACCCCTTTTATTTTCACCTTGTTCCTCCACACTGCTCATTTGCACCAAGATTTAAAAAAAAAAAGACTCTTGCACACCAGCTCTCTACTTCTTCACTCTCTATAGAGCAATATCCCCCAATTCCTCAGGTATAGAGAAGGAAGATATAGTACACCTTTTACATTTATATCTAATCTGCTCTGTTATCTTGAAACAACTAGATCAAGATTAGATAGTTGTATTTTTTTTTTCATTTAAATCTTCCTTCTGCATTTTATTTTGAAAGTCTTCACCATAAATGTTAACATACAGATGGCTGTGAATATGGCTGTAACAGGATTACAATCAAACTGAGTATAGCGTGAAGCTTACCTCATTTCAAACATCCTGTGAAAGTTACCTTAAAGGTTCCCAATATAGCTGCTGATTTTTTTGGCTGTATTCGTGAATGGCTAACAGGAGCCAGTGACTACCATGAAAGGAATGTCTTTAGCTTAGATAAAAAATACTTTCTTAAAAGCTTAGCTGAAAAAACAATTATAGGCCCCCAATATTTGGTAGAAATGTTCTATCTTCAGTGGGGGCTTCAGCTAGCTTCACAGCAATGGCATTCCTCCCCCACCAAAATCAGACATCAGTTTCAAGAGGACTAACTTGGTAGCAGGTTCTGTGGATTCTGGCCAGTGTTTCTGCACCAGCCTCCCTGCTGGGTTACAACAGTGCTCTCCAAACTTTTTTGATTGTGGACCCCTATCAGTAAAACATTTTTGAGCACTCACCCCCAATATATGGATATTTATTTCCTTACGTATAGATTATATATGTGTACTACTGTACTAATTTACTATGAACCTTATAAAACATAAACAAACCAAGAAATTTAAAAAGGATGAGATAAAAATGAAATTAACAGTTTTTTTTATTTTATGTATTAATGGTACAGAAATACATCTTCCTGCACTCCAGTGACTTGTCTTGCACAACGCCTGGTGTGTGCGCACCCCACTGTGGAGACAACTAGGATGGAAGAGTACTAATCTCACAGCGGTGATAAGTTTTCTGCTGAGGTGTCTGATTGAAATCTGGTAGAAGCAACCAACCCTGCTTTAGGTAAGGCCCTGGAAGAAAGGAGTCAAAAGACAGCAGCGTTGGCAAGATGCCTTTGTTGGCAGAAAGCAAGGAAGCTGTCGGGTCGTGAAGGCTAACGCTGGCAGATGAGAGTTTCTCCCTCCTCTAGGCCATCTCTGAAGGCTGCAGTCTTCCTTTCTCAGTATTGGGCACCCTATAGAGAATGCAGCAGGAACGGGCACACCGAAGTTTTAAGTTTCTTCTTTTCCCCCTTCTGTCACTGCCGCCTTTCCTCAATCTCCATCCGTGAAAGAGAGACATCGTTAATCCTTAACTATTGGCTCAGGTTTACTGACTAATACATGCATGATTATCTTCACAATAAACTAGTCTTGCACCTGGGGTTTAACTCCTCATGTTTATGTGATCTTGCCCTGTAAAGCCAAGTAGTTGTCTGTGCTGGAATACCTTCCCTTCCATAAACTGTGGCATATATAGTTGGGATGGTATAAAGCATTTAATTAATTTTTAATTTTATATTACTCATTATGAAATTTGTTTATTCTAAAAACCAGTTTGTAAGTCGTATTTTAGTCTAAACACGTTTAAACCACTTCAACCTAATACAATAACAGTGTTTCAACAACATTGATCTGGAAGCATTGGTCATTATTGAGTCACTTGTAGTCAAAACACTATACTACTAGATATAGAACATTACAAGAATTTTCTTTATTAACTTATAGCACTGATCCAATTATAGTCAGTGCTTTGTAGTTCAGCTATCCAATTTTCCCCTTCTAGTTGATTAACAGAAAACTCTAGCAGGTCTTTGGAAATTCATGGCCAAATAATTTGTCAATTAAATGTAGTGTATGTAAATTGATAAATGTAGCTGTTAGGAGGAAGTAATCATTGCAAGTTGCTGATGAGAACAGAAGACCCTATTAATAATTTGAAGTAATCATCACCTCCACTTTCTATCCTAGTCTGATAAGTATATGACATCACAATATATTGCATTTTCCTTCCTAGGGATATGTAAGTGTCAGGGTGTCGGTGACTTCATATATGAAAAGCTTTTGCAAAAAGTTTCCTGGTTTTCTCTGTCCAGTCCCCGTTAATCCTATTGAAGAAAGGAGCAAAGGAGATAGAGCTTATCACATGGAATAGTGTTTATAAATCTGCTCTTGAAAAGGGAGGTGTAGCTTATGCAGTAAGTTACAGAAGTCAATCTGAAACAGTTTCTGTAGCAGCATTTATGTTTCCCAGTTGTTTTTTCTGATCTCAAAAAAAATACTTGATGTTAGATGTCGAAAGAGTAGTGTTCTTATTTTTGGGTATTCTTCTCTCATCCATCTCCTTCCCTTCCCTCTCGACTTCACTCCCCCCAGTGTTTTCAATTAGTGCTGTAATTAGGAAGGCAATAGCATTTACATTTGAAGTTAAAGACTTTTCAAGGCCTTCACCTTCCTTGAGTCTTTATTTTTGGCTCTAATCAGAAGTTATAGCAAAAAGTTGTGTGTTACCCTCTGTAGCCCTATAAGAACAGCATTGTACTACAGCTCAATTCTGAATTGCTTTTTAAATCCATGTAAATGTTGCTACAGCCAACTTTAGTAATAAAACCTTAATCTTATCACCTATGAGATGAAGAATTAACAACAAATCTTTTTCATGCCTTCTGCTTTAATTTTCACATAGGTTTCACTTAAATCACCTAGCTTTTGTCTTTACTGATCCATGTTGCAGAGAAAGGAAAAAAATAAAATAAAATCCATTCATGTCTCTAAATGTATTTATTTTAGCAGGAATACATAACTGTTTCAAGATTAATCTCTGTTTCTGCAGTGAGGCATTGATAATATATTGCTTTATTCCTTTGCAATGGATTTAGATTACAGTTTATATTCAGCTTAAAAAAAAGACCCCAACAACAGAAAGGGATATTGATGGAGTTACAATAAATGCCCTTGTTCACGTTATTAAGAGAATCTGTGACATGAACCTCCTAACATCAACGATGTTTAAATAAACATGATTTTTATTCCTTGATGAGTAAAAGTTAAAGAAAGCCCTGTTACCATGCATAATATAACCCTTGTCAGGTTTTGATTATTTAAAGCATTTGCTGAAAATGTAGGCTATGGATGGCTTGTGTTTTGTTTAAAATACTGCAGTATATACACTATGAAGAGATACAATTGTGGCTAGTCATTTAGAAAGATATTATGGTTAATGGACAGCTTTCTGCATTAATGCTGACTTTAGTGAAAGCAATACTACATTTACCTGAATATTTTAAGAGTAGGACATCGTTAATTAAGAGTGCAAGCAGCCTGGGGTACAATTTTTTCGATCTTTTTTTTTTTTTTACTTTATCCTGTTATAATTTAAAGCTATATTAAGTGATGCTAAGCAGTAATAATGCTAAATAGACTTAATCTAATCCAATGATTAAGATAGGATTTTAAAGATTTATTTTGCCTTTTTTTATTCAAATTGTACAGGAATAAGTTGTTTTGATGTTACTGTTTTGCTGTTCGGAGTTCAAATGGCTTGAATTTAACTTGTGAAATATAGCAGTAGGTATCTTTCATCAAAGAAACTACAAGAAACATGTCCTGTTTAGTGCGTGACATAGGATGAATTACAGATTGGTAGCTGACTCAGGACTGGTTACAGTAAGACAGATAGTAATTGAAAAGGCCTTGGGTCGAGCAGGACCTTCCTGCCCCAACGCCGCACGAGCCGGTCGTGCTGACATATTATTGCATTACAAACCCCCACAGGCATCCAGGTGCTTTAGTTCTGAGCTGCCATTTTGTTTCTTATTCAACACAGTTGATGGCGTAAACAAGGCAGAATTGTAATTGTTCTGCTATGCACTTTTTTTTTTTTTGGATATAAACCAATACTTGATAGTCTTAATACCATTTTCTGGCCTTCTTGCAACCTAATATTTTCTACTGCTTCCATATTTTCCTTAACATTTAAGTTCTGATTTAGCTTCTTGTCATATTTATAGCTGTTCCTTCTATCCCTCCTTTACTCTTTTATTGATACTAGAAAGGTGTAGGTCTTTTGGTGAGCAGTGATTTATTCCGATTCAAAGTTTTTGCCACCCTGGAATGTCTGGCGAGGTAAATAATTTATTTTACTGGAGTGATGTCATATTCATGAGTTTCAAGACCCAGGGGCACTGAAGTCTTAAAAACTGTAATTCCTTACCAATTAACTCTCTCTGAAAAATAAGACGTGTCTAAAACAACAGAGATATTTTTTTTGCTCTGTTGAACATCTCTGGTTCTCAGCTGATCTAGGAATAGGTATGGGACTTTCCAATCTGCTGTCTTCACTTAAATCAGAATCCCCTTCTCACTTTCTCTTTTGGCTTTTGGAGGTATCTCATTCTTTGCTTCTGCAGGAATAATCAATCACTTTGTGTCCTTAAGCTTTGTCATCACTTCATGACAATGAGAGATATGTACATAGTCTCCTTTGTGTTCTGCTAACATACTCCATTCAATAATGGGTCAGAGTCTGGGGCTGCAGAGGTAATAAAGTCTGGAAAAGATGGTAATGCTTGTAGTCTGAGTGAATAAAGTACTTCCATGAAGGTCTCTCAGAAATATTACATGCTATATTTCTTGATAATAGCTGTAAATACAATATTATGTGCAAACACATGCACTTATTGCAGATGACACTATCCGTTTCAGTGAAGTGTGCTTGCCTTCCTCCCTTAGACTCCTTTGAATTGCTCAGTCTGAAAGTATTGCACCAATGTGGCTAAAGTTTGCAAGCACTCTATTAAAAAAATTAAATCATTAATTCCGCTTCAACTGTTACTTAATTTTACTGCAGCCAAATCTCAATGAGGAATACTGTGCAATGTGACTTGTAAGCAGGCAGGAGGACTTCTAATGGAAGATACAAATCCATTGTATCTGGTCTTTTAATTCAGTGACCTCTCATTAATTTCAAAGGTATTGCTTGGGTAAAGAACTTAGAAAATGACCTTTGATTTTGCCTGTTCAAATTGCTAGTGGAGCTATTGCATCATCCTTTTGGAAGAGAATTATGGAAGTAAAAATAAAGTTACTAAATGTCTGGTTGAAAGTACATTCTGTAGATTTGCTTCTATATTGATTTTCAAAAGCTTGGCAATATCTACTTACTATGCCATAGTTAGAGGGTAATCTCAAAAAAACCTCCACCTTACAACATTGGTTTGACATTGGTCCTTCTTGTAAGATGGAATTGCAAGAGAACACAGAGGCTTTGAAAAGGCCAATACAATCACAGCTAAATTTAAACGATCTGTATTAGATTACAAGTTCTGTTTTGTGGAACTTCAGCCCCTTGGAAATCTGTAGGAATAAGATTTTGAAGAGTTTCAAGGCAGAAATTCAAGGTCATTTTCTACTGGACCATTTTTATATCAGAAAGGTAAAATCTTAATTGCTTTTCAGAACACAATTTATACAGAGATAAATATTGAAGTTTTACTTCTCTGTTGAATTGTCATGCTTCTTTTTAAAAGAAGGGGACCTAGATGCTGTGCCCCATGGGGACAAGTTGATTTCCTTCTTTCAGTTCTTCTGTTAGATGGTCCCACATGCAGGGGAAGGGAAAGAAAAAGCTTGATTTGCATGGAGGAAGGGAAGATTTCAGGGGCTGAATGAAGCATTCAGTTCTGCCAAGGCATCCATTCTCATCTGTGGCATCAGCACTCTGCCAAGATTGTCACACTGCGATACCTCCTTTATTTTTAAGTTGGAGACTTTCTAAAACTGGGATCTTTTAGGTCTATGGGTTTGCAGTATGATAGCATGAAGCCTGATGGGAAAGATTCACCGTCGACTACTGCTTGGAAAAGCTTGGCCTATTGTTTTTGAGCAGAAAGCTTGCAGTGAAAGAAATGAGGAGGGAGGGAAGGAGTAATGAATGTTGAATAAGGTTTCTTTACTTATTTGACAGGACACTATGCAGAGTCAGCGTGACTCTTCTTATCTCTTCCACTGTCATCTTGATGGCCTTTTGGTACCATTAGGTGACAAAACTGTTAAGAAAAAAAGATTCAAGTACACGAGGACAAACAGATGCTAATGGGAAATGCAGCATATAAAATGGTATTGCTCACTTTTTGAACTCAGATCAAAATGCCTTCAAATGCCAGTTTTGACTGTATTGGGTTTTTTAAATAATGCTGATGTTGAAAAAAAAGAAATATAGGGGAAATCAAGATTAAAACGAGCTCACTACATTATTAGAAGTTATGGCAACCATAAAGATTTCAGAGTATTACTGTAAGAAGAGAAATGTCTCACTGGTCAAATTCAATTTGTTTCAATATTGCAGCATGTGAGTTTTTTCATATTTCATCTAAGTTCATAAGCTATAGAGTAATTATTAAAGGAAATACGTTTTACATAAATAGCTCCATATTTCTGTTTCCCAGAATCAAAATAATGCTTTTGATGAATGAAAATAATATCAGATGTTTCTTTAAAAGGGTATTGTGAGTCCTTCAGTGATTTCCAGATTTTCTCTGAGATGTATTAACTAAAAAAAGCTGACAGCTCAAGTGTTCCAAATAATTCCTAACTATTAAAGATAGTGCACAATTACATTCAAAGTTACGATACTTTGGATACTATTAATTGCTCCACTTACGAAATACTACATTTAAGCTGTCTTCTTGATTAATAAATACAATCTAAATTTTTTATTTATTTATAGGATTATAATAAAACGTCTTCCATGTAGAACTCATTGTTTTTAATTACTAATATTTTGAGTGTAGGCTTTTAGAGTACTCTGTTCTTGAAATCCTAGGTCATGTGGCAGTTTAGAGAGAAAACTGAGTTTCTACCTTGCAGAGTCTGAACACATTGAGACTAACTGCAGGCTTCATGCTTATACGATTCTCTGGTTTGGGGAATAGAGTGGTCAGCCGCTTACAGGTTTCTGTAGTCACTGGCTGAATTTACCCTGCAGGGTCATTGTGTCTCATTGCACTTGTCTAGCTGTTGCCCAGAGATGGAGTCCTGAGTGTCTCGTTGTAGCTTCATCACTGCCCATTTACCCAAGTTTCTTTCAAGTGGAAGCCAAGGTGTGCGGGGATCATAGTGCGTGCTCATATCTCATTATAACCAATCATAGAATCTTCACGGTTGGAAGGGACCTTCAAGATCATCAAGTCCAACCATACACACACATAAAAAAACCCCTACAATCTCTGCCACTAGAGCATGTCCTGAAGTGCCAAATCTAGACATTTCTTAAATACCCCTAGGGATGGTGACTCAACCACCTCCCTGGGCAGGCTGTTCCAGTGCCTGACCACTCTTTCAGTGAAGGAATTCTTCCTAATATCTAATCTAAACCTCCCCTGCCGCAGCTTCAGACCATTTCCTCTGGTCCTGTCATTATTCACTTGGGAGAAGAGGCCAACACCCACCTCTCTACAACCTCCTTTCAGGTAG